>JAHZND010000648.1:0-17538 GCA_027744115.1 Acrocyrtus sp. NNG-2020 | reverse complement strand
CTTCTCAATTTTATATTGAAGGTATTGCCAGTTGGATTTATTTACGTTTCTCGATTTCTGACTAGTGTCCAATAGCAATGTTTTAAGGACATCCGAAAGCAAACTGTGGGGAATCAGTTGAGTACGATTCCGGACCAAAGCATTCAACTTTGACCAATGTCGAGTGACTGCGTTTTGATGACTTGTTGGTGTAGCTACTCTGGAAAAAGTACTGAAAGAAAACACTCCCGAGACCTTGACATGTTTTGCATACCCAGAGAAATATTTTTCCTCGTTTACTGATAAATTATAAGGCAGTGACTCAATTTTCATACTCGGCACTGAATCAGTGTAGATGTTAAAGTTGTCATTGAGAAGTTGTGCAAATGTTTCGTAAGGAAGTGGTTTTCTGGGCACAGTCATTTCGTAAACGTTTGAGTTCTTAAAGCTATTGCTAAGCACAATTCCTATTAATAAAAATATTCCTTGTAAAATCCTAATGAAATTAACCGCTGTACTTATAAAAGGATTTCCCTGTTCTAGCGTAACTTTAATCAAAGAAAGAGCCCTTTGCAGTGTGTTAACTTCGGCCAATTCTACCAATTGTAAATGTCTATGCATCGCACCCAGTGTTATCCATATTAGTAGGACGGAACATATAACGCCTCCGATGCTTATCCACACGTAAATGTCATAGACGTTAACCAACCGAGTAAACTGGACTGACTCCATACCTCTCACATCGCAAGTAATAAACCGCAAACTACTGTGCGGATTTGGAACCTGCAGGGAATGTCTTTGCGCCCAACTGCGAGTATCGGACATCACTGTTAAGCTATAAATATTGCTGTCGATGGTATTCATCCAGTTTTTAATTTTCTTTTCATAGCAGATATTCTGTTGAGTTTCAACTTCAAAAGTAAAGTTTCCAATGACGTACGACCACATTTCAAAAATCACATGAGCTAATATGTCATCAGGATTGCTGTCGTAGATTTGGCTTAACTTTTTAACGGACAGTTTTTGTGCGGAACGGGAATTGCATTGCTTTAGAAAGTGCTTTCCTAGTAATCTATCATCACTGAAGATTTGAATTTTTGTTGAGTTGCAACTTCAAAAGTGAAGTTTCCAATGGCGTACGACCACATTTCAAAAATCACATGAGCTAATATGTCATGAGGATTGCTGTCGTAGATTTGGCTTAACTTTTTAACGGACAGTTTTTGTGCGGAACGGGAATTGCATTGCTTTAGAAAGTGCTTTCCTAGTAATCTATCATCACCGAAGATTTGAATTCTCCACGCCTGCTCTATCATACTACTAGATAGCCCACTTGTTTTCCAAATTATCTGATTTTGGTTCCATGATTAGAAATTTAATGTCAAATTGTTGACTGATTCTGCAGGCGGTATAGCATGGATAGAATATTATTTCCTGGAAAGTGGCTCCAGACACCACATCACTATTTTGTATCGCTGCACATGTAAACACATAAAATTGAAAATTTCTGGCATAATTTTCACTTCCTAATGATTGCTTTATCCAGTCCACCAGGATTGTATCGAGAATTGACCGCTTCATTCCCTCTGAAACTGATGCTGAAATTGTAAGGATTTTAATGACCGGTTTTCTTGACGGTGTCGCCTTCACATTAGCCATTACATCAGAATAATAGTTCCAATTATCGTCTATGGAATTTTGACTTTCCATTGTAGTATCATAGCTGTGATTGCCGGTGCGGCTAGATAAATACGACTTGTTGAAAAACATATTTTCCTCTACATTCACTTCACAGCGCCATGGTCGCGACCGTATTACAAACCAGAAAAAGTCTATACCGGAACAATTTACTCTCGGACTTCTGAAAATAATGGGCTGCTGAATTTTCTTAATATCAAACCCAAAATAATCCGTGAATAAACACAAGCAGCTATCTCCAAAATATTTAGCCAAAAATGAAAAATCGATTGTGTTTAATGAGAAATGTAGAGATTCGTGTAAAATAGCATGACCTTCTTCTACTTCTCGGACACCTTCAGTTTTTGGCTGATGTATGGTGGCAGTAAGCACCGAGTTAAAGAAAACAAGTTTCCCCACGGAAATAAGTTTTATGAAGTAAGGAATATTAAGCATTTTTATTATTTTACGTCTGCTCATCCGGTTGCTCAGTTATCAACAAATGTCGGTGGAGTCAGAATAAGATGTAGGTGAAAGTTATACTTATTTTTAGTCATTGCAATGATAATATAATTTAAGCCTAAGTACATTTTAAATCATTTACAAATTGAAGTACGTACCTACCCGTGCCCTTGCATAAGCATTTTTTCAAATATTAGTAGCCTTTGCAAAGCAGCTTTTAAGCCAGTTTGACAACTTCGACCTTGTCATAAATATATTTTCGACGATTGAATTTGTTTGTATTAATTTTCAGCTCTTTTCTATCCGAATATATGCATATAATGTGTACCTTATGCATACCTTTCGACTTTGTAGATATATTTTTCTATACAAAGTAAAACTGTTGGACTGAACTCAGACGACCATTTAGTAATTTTACTGTTTCAAGTTCAGAATACCCGTACGCCATACAATTGACCAGAATTGACGACCTATGTAAGTAAGCATGTTACCAAATGGATAATTCTGGTGCAATATTGTACCCTACGCACTCGACTTTTTAGTTTTTAACCTACGTATATATTAACCTTGTTTTCTTGAGATTGCTCCACCTCTAATAAAATATGTGCAAATGCAGTTTTCATTTTCAGCTGAGGGCTTACAAGTGTGCCCTTGATTCTTCTAAGAAGACATCGCTCATATTTTGCAATGCTGTTATGTAAATTATGCATTATTGACTTTAAGTGTTAAGTACTATATGAGTTTTTAAATTGCATGAAATAAAATGATTAGTTAGTTCCCCTACACAAGCACTTACTTGAATGAAACCAAAAAATTGCAAGCTAGTCTGAAACGTATTGTCAATGCTACAAAGAACAATGGAGTTTTCAAATGTGTACATTGAGCCGGATGTGCATCTGAGTTGATTGCATGACCTTTGTTCCATTTTCAGTAGTCGCGCCTCATAGTTGAAGAATGCATCTTTTGATAGTCCACCTGTCATCTTTTTCCATTTTCCCAGAATCCGTTTGCTCGCTTTGTTTACACGTCCTGCAACTGACAATGGTGTTAGCACTTCGAATCCACACCGTGTTCCACACAATGGAAACATTATGTTCGACATTGGGTCCACATGCCACAGCCTAACTGCACCAAAGATCAGAAGTGAAACGGTAGCCAAGTGAAGAATTGGAAATGCTGTCAGAAAGAATGCAAAGTTGTCGTTGATGACTGTGACGAGAACATGGGTTTTCCGGTATTGGTAAAGGGTAGCTTCCAACTGTTTGAATTCGGTCATCTCGCTCAAGTTTCCTCTACAAATCAGAAATATGCTTAGAACATTTAACCTGAAACAATAATTCCATTTAATATGTTAATTTTAATATCGGATTATATACCTCAACTTTTTCAGCTTCACGACAACTTCCTCAAGTCCCAAGAATATGAAACTCCAAAGAAAGCAGCATAGATATAGAAAAACCGATGCACAATATGACTCGAAACCCAGAAACGGTCCGTTTTCCAAAAGCGAAACGGTTCGAATTTCCATAGTTTCGCATTCAAAGTACGATGAGCTGAGAAAGAAAGGGGCGCATGGTGCTGAGTGAGCTACAAGTGAGTGCACTCCAGGGTTTGGGATTAGGAGAAACAGGGCAAAGTACATATGTCGAGACGCCTGTATTTTTGCTTTTAACTCCGTGACTTTCTCCGTTGTGAACTGAGTTGATGTGTTTCCTGTTTAAAGACCAAAATAAATTTGCCAATCTGTACTGCTCCTACAAAAAACATACTGGGGCAATGTGATATTCTTCACGTTACCATAATCTGGGTCCTGCGCAATTCGAAGTGTTCTATTTGCAAACACCATGATTTCCTTGCGTCGCAATCGAAGCTGTAGTAGAGCTGCGGCAGTTGTCATTTGCGCCACGGCCCAAATTGTAGACAGAAGAGTTTCCATTAACGGTACATTTCCTTGATCTTTGGAGTGCCTTAAGTGATTCAGAATTCCAGTTGCTGTGTGGGTGTAAATGATCATTTCATGAAGATGAAACAACCCCAAACCTAATAAAGATGGGGCACGAAGTTGAGCATTTTTCCCATCCCAGCTATAGGGGACCAACTTAAGATAACAGCCAACTTGAATCACCCTATGAAGGATTCTCTTAGCTCCCTCGGTGAGCATCTTTGCGCATTTGATGGAAATAAGAGTGAAGGCTAGAAGTTTATATAGCACTACAAATTTCCCGAAACAAAGTTGACTTTCACTCTGAAATTAGCAATATCGCGTCGACTGTCGACTCGGTTTGTTTATTTTGATATGGCATGCTTTAGCAAATTTTGTAAATTAAATTGATTGTATTACTAATACTAACAAGATAAATTGGTTGACAAGCCCCAAATTAGACATTTCCCAGGATTTTTGGAGCGAATTATATTTCTGGCTTCTGTGGAAATCGCATAGAGAATGTGCTATAGAAATATTAATTAGTCAGTTAACAAATTAGTCATCAAACATTCTATTCTTATCAAATATGCTCACAGAAAATAATTCATGGGATACATAGTCTGTCACATTAGAATTAAACGTCGCGTCAGCAGTTTAAAAATGTATGGCCTAGTGGAGCCGTTGGAGCTTGTGTATGTGCAAACTTAAGCAAAAATCGCCACGAACCGCAGACGCCATGATCAGATTGCGTGATCCGATTTGGCAGTTACATAAGTGTTGGGTTTTGTGAGCGTATTTGGATTTGGGATTTTCGTGTGTATGTTTACTAGTGCTGATATTGTAAAATTACAGTACACATAGTATGTGTCACATACTTATCTTTTCCTTGTGACATTATTCAATTACGGCGGGACGTGGACTAGCTGTTAATTATCTGGTTTTATTACACCCATCTAGTACTTCTACGATTAATTAATATTCACTAATCTTCAGATCGATCTTTTCAGTTTTGTAACTTCTTTACCATTTATCCTGTATAAAGTTTCCTAATGCAATGCCCCAGTTTGAATTAGGTATGTCTGCGCCTAATTGCGATTGGTATTTGAGGTTTAATTTAATTTGTCTGTTCCGCTATTTGCGTTTAAGATTAAAATCTGCAAAGCAAACAAAACAGAACCGAATAAGGTAATTATTTTGTAAACACATACGCCTAAATGAAAACAAAACCCAGCCCAGTCGAGTCATGTCAAAACATGTCTTATGTCTTGAAGAAAAACAAAACGCGGCGTGGGTAGAGAATAGAATTGAGAATAACAAAGCCAGACGAAGTACAAAAGTGAAAAGACTGAACTGAAAAGAGTGCAACTACACACGGCATGGGTTGTCCATTGCCAAGTATTTTTTCTCCACGCATTCGCACTTGCTGCTCTTCTTCCTTTGTCTTTGTGCTTGAGATTGAGAGATGAGAGCGGAGCCAGATGATGGACGGGAAAAAACGAAAAAGCAAACAATGAACAGTGAATTGTGTTTACTATTTACAGAAAGAAAATTGTTCTGCTTTTTTCTCTCGAAAGATTCGAATCACTTTCATTGATTGTGGAAGGAAAGACACAATTATACATTTTTCTCTTCTAGTTGTACATAGTTGCTAGAAGTTTAGTGTTTCGTTGAAAATAAATTAATAATCGATGGAATATTTCCGACGAGACGGAAGGAGGAACTACCTTAATTTACCGGTATTAATCAACGTTTGTTGTGACAAAATTGATAATTGAAAATAGAAAACGTCAATTATAACAAGTGTCATCACGGTACAGTTTTAGTAGTTAACACTAACAGTAATATTTACAATTGCAACGATGGTTACAAGGAGATAAACAGCTGAGAGCGCCGGTAAGGTTCACATTGTGTTTTTTATGAGCAGAAACTATAAACCGTCGGTTCTTTTGATATTTTTGAACATTGGAGTGGAGAGAAAGAATTTTGAAGCTAATTACCAATTTAATACTTTATTGAGTTTGAGTTGTTTGTTGAATTAGAACTTTTAATTTTAGGTTTTCGATGGATCCGAAGAAGGTAACAATAACTGTGAATCGGATGCAAAGGAGAGGATTCATTCCCCCTAGTAATTTTATACTTTATTGAGTTTGAGTTGTTTGTTGAATTAGAACTTTTAATTTTAGGTTTTCGATGGATCCGAAGAAGGTAACAATAACTGTGAATCGGATGCAAAGGAGAGGATTCATTCCTCCTAGAAGATTGGCAGATGCCGAAGCGGAGGAAGGGGAGAGGGATCCAGGTCAACGTTCTTTTGTTGGATTACGTAAAGAGAATGGAGGTTACAGAAAGAAACGAAACTTGAGTCCAATATTTGGCAGGTTAATAAAAGCGTTGGAAAGGCGTTGTAATCAGAATGGTAAAAATGTAGATGCTCAAGTTGATGAAGATAATAAAGAGAGCTACGACGCAGCTGAAAAGAACATTGCGCCAGTGGAACATAATGAACAAGTAACCGCTGAGACTGAAGCCTTCAAGTATGAGAGCTCGGAGCGCTTTAAAAGCCAATTTGCTGGAAATTGTGTCCCGCAAAGGTTAGAAGACTCAGGTCAGGCGTCCCAAAAGTATCTCTCGTCATCACAACCTGGATTCTCCACTCAGACACAGGACTGCAATGACAAGGTGTAAGTTTAATTTCATTTTTCAAATTCATCCAAATTGTAATTTTACTTATCATTATTAGTAGGTGGTAGGTTTTGTTTTGCTTTATTTCGTGGTGTTTCAGATAGGTACACTCTAACTTCAAGATTAAATTTCAAAAGTTTTGTTCAGCTCGAGCTCCCAGAACCAAATACCAAATTGGTCCATTGTATTTAACCATCTAGCTAGTTTAGTGATGCTTTTACCTGTATCCACTTTTAAATTTAATCGTCTTACGAGTGTATGGTTCTCTACAATTTAATTTAATTGATTTCATTCTTTTTATTCAAACTTCTACAGATTCTACGAAGCAGTATATGCAAAGGCTTCAGCTAGGAAGCACAAAAAGATGGAGTCTGATGGCTTTATTGTTGTATCTAAAGGTGTCAATGTCGTTTTAAAGGTAATTTTTTTGTTAAGTGTCAAGTGTCTCATCAAAAAATCTGGGTATTTTATTTCCACTACAGACGCTTATTCCAAAATGCTAGTCCTAACAGACTCTAGCGCTTATTTTAACTGAGCACTGAACTGAAGTCCCAAAGTTCGTATTCTTAATTTTCAAAATTGTGTAGGGATACCAAACTATAGCATGAATACCATATTATCATTATGTATGCATATCCATTCCGGACACATATATTACTAAATTAAATTAATATTGTGAATGTACGAGCCATACAAAATCCTTTATTAATTTTATACTATCTATAGGACACATCCGGAAAAACGATAGAAAGCTGTAGCAATTACAAACTTGATTCGGAGCACATAGAGGATGGAAAGATTTTTAAACTTGGAGGAAAAGAAGTTCAGGTTATAAGCAACATTGAATAAGAATGACACATTCCTTGATTGTTTACTTTTATTATCCAGAGCGAAAACACTGTATATCAGTAATTAAATATTATCTATAATTTTCAGATATCTGAACAAATTTTCTCAAATCCTTTTGCAACGGACGTGACTGTGCCCATGCCAGATTCTACAGCGATTAATAAGCTTGGAAAACTACCTCAACCTTGCACTTCTAAGCCATTTATTTCTCCGTGTCCTCCTGGAATGCATTCTGCAACAGCAAAAATGAATAAAACGAAATCAGAGCCATTATTTGATCCGACTACGCCCGACGCATTGGTGATGCCTGTTTTAGATGTACGCAAAACTGAAGGAGCACCATTACACAAACTTTTTATAATATACAATAAATTACATCAGCATATTTTCTTGTAGTTAATAGGAATATTTCTGTCCTTTTACTTACGCAGTCAACAGAAGACGTTAAAGTAGTGGTTGACCCTCACTTATCCCGTAACCTACGGGAACATCAAAGAGACGGAGTAACGTTTTTGTATAAATGTGTAATGGATAAAAATTACTCTGGGGCTATTTTGGGAGATGAAATGGGACTTGGAAAAACACTTCAGTGTATCACTCTCTTATGGTTAGTACCTAAACCGGATAATCAGATTGTCTTGTATTGCGCACCTTTTAAGATGTCAAACAGAAGTGTAAATGTGGCTTTTACTCTACAATTATGTGAAATTTATATTTGTGATTTTGGCTTCCCGTCTATCATTTATTATGCAAAAGTATTTTTTGATTTGGGATTTTAAGGACCCTGATAAAACAGGGGCCATACCAAAGGAAACCAGTTGTGCGGAGAGCTTTAATCGTTGCACCATCCAGCTTAGTTAGTAACTGGGACAAGGAGTTTCATCGATGGTTGGGCTATGAAAGATTGCGGGTTTTTGCTGTGAACTCGGATCATCCTTTGAAGCACTGTCCTCCTCAATGTCCGGTTATAATTATGTCGTACGAAATGGCAACTCGATCAGAAGATGCACTTCAGAAAATGCGTTTTGATATAATTGTCTGTGATGAGGCACACAAAATAAAAAATCGAAATGGGCAAGCTTATGTGGTTAGTAACAGTTACTGTGCTTGCAACCAAATGTACAATTTTACTTGTTTCTTCAAAATTATTCATTATTATTGCAGTTTTTGTCCAAATTGTCGTGTAAACGGCGAATTCTTCTTACCGGAACTCCTGTTCAAAACGATCTCATGGAACTACATGCTTTAGTGGACTTTGCAAATCCAGGAGTTCTTGGAACAGAAAATGAATTCAGAAAAGAATATGAGAGACCAATTGCAAAGTACCAGGAACCGCGATCAACGCTTTATGAAAAACAAATGGGACAAACAGCGGCCTTGCAGTTGAATAACATCCTTAATAATTTTTTTCTTCGGAGAACCCATAATGTCATGGTACGATACTTGCCTCCTAGGGTAACTTATGTCGTCATGTGCAAGCCATCTAAATTACAGGTAGGTCCCCATTTCTTCTTCTAGTAGGTACATGTACGTTGGCTAAAGAAAAGAATTCGATATATTATACTTGTAAAGTAAAAGACTTATTTCTGTAAAGTTTGTCATAAAGATGAAACTTTACAGTATCAGTTGGATTTATAGTATTTATTCAATTTCTAATATTTTCTGGAATATGTATAGGTCGGTTTGTACGAGCAACTCCTGTCCCTTAATATTGTTCAGGATTGTGTTACAGGATCAGGAAACTGTACAGCTCCCTTAAGCGTTATTCTTGCTTTGAAGAAATTATGCAATCACCCCACTTTACTTCATCCTAAATCAAACAGTATTACTAAGGAGGAGGTATGACTTGAGCTTATATCAATACAAAATATTGTCGCTTCATATACTGGGTAATAAATGATATTACTAAATAATGTTACACAGGAATCTATTTACAAAACTATGGGGAAGCATTTCCCACAAGGATTTAGACATGACCTCTTACGAATTGAAGACTCTGGAAAAATGAAAGTCTTAGCAAGTTTATTGAAGAACTTGCATGGCCAGAAGGTTGTAGTAGTCTCACATTATACTCAGGTATTTCGACTATAATGGAATAATAAATAATAAGAATTGCTTTTCCCTGTACTTTGTAATTATGTGGCATGAAAAGATAAGTACTTATATGTTACTTTGCTCTTTGAAGACATTAGATTTGTTGGAGAATTTATGTCGAATGCTCAATTTCACTTTCAAACGATTGGATGGTTCTACGTTGTCAACACAGAGACAGCAGATTGTAGATCAGTTTAATAACGGTGTTAATGAACGTAAGACAAAAAGAGTGATTGTTAAGCCTCACTAACTTCAGCTGATATATAATTTCGTAACTTGATTGATGCATGTGTTTACCCACCTGTATTCTTACCTTACTTTAATTCAGGTTACTTTAAAATATTAAATATTATGCACTATGCACTTGACACACGTATAGCAACAGAGGTATTTCTTTAATTTTTGTATTTCCTGTTTCTTTGTTCTAGGCTGATAACCAGTGGGACAATTGAAGAACGTATCTACCAAAGACAAATTGCAAAGCAGGACTTGAGCGGATCTGTTATGGATCTTTTACTATCAAATGCTTCTGTAAAATTTTCGCCTCAAGATCTGAAAGTACGGTTGATACTTTTTAGATTAGATAATATAGAATTTCATAACTCGTTCATTTGTCTCGTCCACTATTAATGACTAAATATTTGGAACTTTTTAGGACATTTTTAGTCTTGTTACGGGTAAAACCTGTCTGACTCATGATTTGATTGAGTGTCCTTGTGCCTGTGATGGAAACAACAAAGACTTAAATAGGAGCCTGGAGTGGGCAAATGTAGATGACGATGATAGTGATACTGAAAATGTTCCGTTAAAACCACCTCCAAGAAAGAAGTTACGAGCCATTTCCACCATGGCAGAATTGAATAGTTGGGAACACCATGGCCCATCTTTTGAAAATTTGGTAACTATAATTTAGTAATTTAGAGCACATAATACTTGTGCAACGCTATTGAGAGATATTAGTGCTGCTATTCTGATATTTTTGGCAAGGAATATTTGAGGAACATGGCATCGACATTTTTTAATGGCTTTACACTTTTATTTTGGTTCACAATATTACAGAAATTACTCAAAAATTACATGTCCTGTAAATATTTTCTTACAGAATGAACAAGGTATTACCAATGCTGCTTGTGATGTACAGTTTGTGTTTTGCAGTCGGTCATTGCAACAGGATGATGATGTCAAGTGATAACAAAAAAATTATAAAATGCTAACAAATATTTTCTCCAACTGTTAACTGCAGGTTCAGTATATTATAAGCTCGTTGGAAGATGTATTTTTGTTCTAAAGAATTATGTGGTATACCTTTCTGGGTTGATTTACCCCAGTTTTTGAATAAACTTTTGACCAAGGATTCGTCGAATAGTTATATTGTAAGTTTATAAACACTCATTGACTTATTCCTTACCTGTGACGTTAAAAGCTATTTATATAAACTTTCAGCAGTAATAGCAAAAATCTCATACTTAGTTCATTAGTTCATATAAAGCGAGAAATATCTACTCACATTTGGCGTGCATGTTTGAGATGATTGATTAAAATGTGCAAACAATGGCATTTGTTTTAGGAAAGTGCATGATCAATCATATTAAGAGCAAACCGGCCACTTTATCAAGTGCAAAGCTCAGTAAAGATAACGGCGTCGTCTGCTCAACAAAGTTTACAGATCCTAAATCAACTTTAAGTATCGGCCATGAGTGATAATATTTCTCTCAGCCAGCGGTTAGAGTTCAGTGCGTGCATGGCTTTCGCATTCTCCTTGAGCTTCTCCGACTTACTATACACCTTTGACTGTGTTCCATATACAAATAAAATAATACTTGTAAGTTGAGAAAATGAAATTGGAATCATAATTTTTTGAGGGATCAGCAGTTCTCCCCACATACGGATGATTACAAATATACTGAGAATTAAGCCGACTACACTAAAACAGAGCTGGATGGAATTATAGTTTCTGTAGAATGAGTTATACTCGACGCAAAGTAGCTGAATTTGTCGAAATGTTCTCACTTCATTTCTCAAGTTCCTCCTGCATGAGGTAAGATTTCTATTTTAAATTTAGAAAGTAGACAATTCATTAAATATTCGCAACATAATGGTTAGATGTTTATCGTGATTTAGTAAATCAGTAAAATACCTTGTAAACAGCCGGATGTAATTTTGCAAGCAGTGGCAACACAAAAACGAGTAGACTATTTGAAAGATATACCCCGTTGAGTTATACTCGACGCAAAGTAGCTGAATTTGTCGAAATGTTCTCACTTCATTTCTCAAGTTCCTCCTGCATGAGGTAATAATAATAATAATAATAATAACTGGTTTATTGTCCTTTCATACCTCCGAAGAGTACATTACACAAAAAGACATACATACATACATTATTTGATTGAGATTCAAAAATAGGAATAACTTATTCTAGAGCTTTGCTAATTACACTTTCTATACAAGAAATGTAGTCAGAGACATTAAGGTCGTATTGGTGAGTTAATAACTCTTCTGATTGACATGTTAATATATGAGACATAATACGATTTTTAAACACATTAAAAGTAAGACTGGGATGGTTAAATACTTCACTCGGCATATTCCACCATTGTAAGACAGCTGCGTACTTAAAAGACTTTTTCATCCAGTGACTGTTTATTTCTATATCTGGAACCATTCTAGTGGAGCTTCGCGTAGAGATAGAGGTTTTGCATGTGAAATCGATGTAGTTGTTGATGTGTTCATATCTATTTAAAAACGTACATTTATAGGCCATTAGCAGACATTCATATGAAAACAAGTATTTCATATATAACCAGTTCAGTTCAGAACAAATTTCATTTCTAACACTATCGTACTTTCTGAGATTCAACACAAATTTTGCACATGTTTTAATCAGTTTGTCTATTTTATCAGCATTTTGGCGATTGAGACAGTTACCCCAAATTACAATGGCATATCGAATAATTGAGAAAATCAATGCAGTTACTACAATTGATTTTTGTTCGACATCAAGAATGTTTTTAAGTGGATAAAGTACAGACAGAGTTCTATTACATCTCTCAACAACTTTGTCACAATGGTAAGATTTCTATTTTAAATTTAGAAAGTAGACAATTCATTAAATATTCGCAACATAATTGGTTAGATGTCTATCGTGATTTAGTAAATCAGTAAAATACCTTGTAAACAGCCGGATGTAATTTTGCAAGCAGTGGCAACACAAAAACGAGTAGACTATTTGAAAGATATACCCCGGAAAACATAATGACGTCACAAACCATGAAATTGTGACAATTACTAGTCGATAGAATATCATTTCAATGAAACCTTTGTACTGAAGAAAGCGAAAAATGCCTGCGGAAGTGGAAAAGCAGTGAGGATGAAGGAAGTAACCCAAGTGGGCTGGGAAGCACGGCACTAGAATTGTTTCGAGCACGTAGCAAATCAGTGCGAGTGGAGCGCTTTGAGTAACTGCGTTAATGTACGAAGACGCGGCACGACCGCTCCAGTCTTTCGGCTTCCAATTTGTAACTTCATAAAATAATGAAAGCAGAGAAGACCGCTAAATTAGTTAAGCCTAAAGAAGTATAAAACATCAGATTAAAATAGTTAACTGAATTGGTTTACCGTTATTCTGCATTTCGAATTGCATAAGATGAGTATGCAACTGTGCCACACAGTGTCGTTTTGCCAGAAGATTAAATTGCGAGTTATATAATACATGCATATGCCAAAAGTAAAAATACGCAGATAAGAAAGTTTGGTGACGAAGAAATTCCTCTGCTATACTCGTGAGAAACTTGCGCCAGGATTATTATCAGAAACAGCAAAGAAAGTGCATGCCCATTTCTCATGAGGCGTAATGATTGGTTTGACCTTGGAACCAGCAGTCCACTTTTAGCGTCCAACCAGAACACGGAATATCCTATTCTTTCAATTAAACGAAACCCTTTTACAAACCATTTGAGTTGATTTTCAGCTAACAACATTTTAAAAATTGATTGATTCGACTTTCCTAGCTGTAATTTTATGTAGTAAAATGACTTAAATGTTTCAACTTTTAAAGTAAATTGCACTGCCGTGCTTGCTCTAAAACCATTACTGGTGACAGTCAGCCTACATCAGTGCAAAGCGGTGAAAATCGAAAGAATTTAGTAAAAGAAATTATTCACGGAGCAATGTTACCCATAGTCTCGCATACCAAACAAAGAACGATGTTTTAACAAACTCTGGAAAATGTTAAAATGTCAAAATTAAATATTAATTGTAACTGTAGCTGTAAAGGCTGAATGGAAAAAGTTTGGGTAAGTTAGAGATTCCGGTATGTGTTTAGCTTGTATTATTCCATATAGAAGCGGAAGTGCAAAACTTATCATCTAACATTTCTGGTAATGTCTGCTCGGGTTTTCCTTCAAAGTCTAGCATTATAAATGATAATTAATAAATACGCAGCGCAGTAACATTTAAATCACAAAAATATTTTACTAGCGAAAATTAACTCTCTAAGAACTATGCATAAATACTCGTATGTTATTAGGTATTTTTAAAAACAGAATTATAGTTATTGCATTTTTAGTGATTACAAAAATGCTCGGCTGTTACTCTGAGCTTGTATCACAAATTCGCGACATTATCAGTATCTGCACATTGCATTACTTCCATGCAATGAATCATCAAAACTTTGCATTGCATTCTTTTTGTTCTTCTTCTCTCCAAATCGACCCATGCATTCCAGTCAACCCAATAACTGCCGTCTTCTTTGTCTTTCTTTGTTGGTCCTCACTCACTCAGTCTTTGCTCTTCTATTAGCTTTCTACAAAAATGTTGTATGTGTTCCTCTCTCCAAAAATATCTTTTAATCCTTCGCTAATGGCTTTTGACAATTTCAGCCTCCATCCTCTCCTGTAACAAATTGCAGAATTTTGACGTACATTTCTTCTACCCTTTCCTGCTTAAAATTAATTTTAATGTTGTCGGCTAAAAATTCGTGTGAAGAGTTTGCGAATAGGTAGACTAAACACTGAATATCCAAAATAATATTAAAGCCCACACTCGTACAAGTTGCTGGAAAACTTGTGGTAGAATGCATTTATGAACATCCGCAATGCCACCCGTCTTGTTATATGCAAAACTTGCCACAGTGCATATATATGAACACTCAAAAATAGAAAAGACACTGGTCTAATAAATAAAAAATGACTACTGACTAAATCGGAAGCTTTGAGTAAGCGATAAATAATAATATGTGACACCTCTTTGGTTACAGTTCGTAAAATTTCCAGACATCATCCATACATAATCTATAAACATCCCTTTAGTAGGCGCCTGTCGTCTTCAGAACTTTGTACATGTCTGCTTCTAGTCGAGCGGGACGCCTGCTCTGTCCCTAAAATAAAAATGACTGGCAACGGGACATCAAAATGATAAATATCATAGGTAAATAACTAGTAATATTACTATAGTTACTCCTAGACGTATGTAAAAAGAAAATGTTTCCATAAACTATTAGTATGGAATTAGCACGATACATTCAGCTATCCGTAGCCGTAGCGATCACAAAATATTTTAAATTAAAAATCTCCAGGGCAAAATTCTGTCATGTTGGAAAGGGAACAATTTGCCGTTGAAAATTGAAACTAAAGAAGATGAAAGTATATGACTTGTACCGCTGTAAAATACAGAAATGATGCAAAAATAGCTTCTGCATGCAAAGACCAAAGACACAGATAATACTTGCTACACAAAGTGGTGTACCCATAGCCATGGCAAATCCATTGCTTGAAATATACAGTAATCAGTTAGAATTACATATCGTAGTAGTAAGCGTTAGAACATCACAAGCAGTATCTTCAATTTTACAGCAAGAAATTACAGATATGTGTAGATTTGCCGTTGTAGCCCATGCGCTTTTAATGCTAATACTCTTATCACTTTTTACGCCCCCAACAGCTCTCTACTCGAAAAACTCCAGTAGCAAATAAAATGTAGTCTCAATATGCAATGTCATATACCACATAGGTATAGGAAAATTGATGAGTACTCGGTATAGGTACACAGATACAGATAAAAAAGATGCATGGCAAAGAGGTATATAGGGCTCGGACTCTTTTTAGCTCTTTACTTTCTGGATGTAGCATTAATAAAACGTTTCTGTTCCACTTTACACGTTCTCTGGAAGAATTTATAGGCCGGTGCTACATAAATAAAAAAAACTTTAACTCTAAATTCACTCTTACAAAGTTACTGATCGGAAGGCATAAAATTCATCTAATTACTACTGGGTACTACTATTGGGTAATTGTTGTGGAGAAAGCATTTTTGTGCCCTCTGATCGGTTGTTCTAACTGAAATTAATTAATTTTTTGAGCAGGAATCATAGAAGCTGTATCAGCACCAGATATACCTAATAGATAATGGAGTGGTCTCATGCAAAGAGTGACTCTTCTTTAATGGAGAAGATTGAGACGCTGCAGGCAGAAAAGATGTCTTTAGAAATGACAATAGCTGAAATGACGGCAAAAATAGAAATAATTAGTGATGAAAATCAACAGCTAAAAGTTAGGTGTGATAGTTTGGAGAAATCTTTGGATGATGAACGGCGCGGGAAAAGTTCTGATAAAAAAGTGTTAAATGTTTCACTTTTTGAGGGAAATGATCGAGAAGGCACCTGGGGGGAAACGGGGAGTCCGGAATTCTACATACAAATAATTGCAGATATGAGTGATAAGCAAAAAGAGCTACGTCAAGAAATAGCTGACTTAAAATTATTTTACGAAGAGGATTTATCAAAAATCCGGTCAGAGGCTGAAGGCTCCGTGAAAGAAATTGTTGAGTGCTCAACTGATCAAATTGACAAAGTGATCAGGGAGCAAGAGCAAATAGTGGCTGAGCTCCTCTCCGATTATCACGTAGCTTTGGATTTACTAAGACAGGAATTTGAGAATGAGTCAAAGAACAAGCTGGAGCTAAAGCAAGACGAAGGAAAGGGAATTGTATCAAAGCTTAAAGGTGAGTGCGAGACTATATTTGGATTCAAATTGTAGACATTTCTATTTATGTTCAAATTAAATTTAAATAATACAATTTTAGTACTTATGTACTAATTTAATTATTGAAATATTAGCCCTGCCAGAAAACATTAGAATTGCCATCGTCGCAGGCATTGTTGCCATACGTACTGCAACTGCTGGATGGGCTGGTTGGGGATTTATAAATTGGAGTGAGTTTCATTATAATATGCCTAATTAGTAAAGTACATTTCTATTGTTCTCTCTGTAATGATCAAGACACAAAAATTGATGTCGTTAACTCTTGCCCTTTGCGTTTTTCACATCAGTATGGACACGCTTGGTTACATTTGCTAAAATTCTGGTGAGCAATCCCGAGGGACCAATTGCTACTCTCTTTCAACTTGGAAGTTCACCTTCCGTACAAAATTTTACGGCTGCTTGGGCACGAGGAGAACCGCTAGGCCTTTGCATGAAAGAGCTAGCAAATGCGGAGTTTCTTTCGTTGGTCACTAGGGTAGTACCCCAATTGATCAAGCAGTTCACTGCTGTCCCTGCCGACGAAGATTCTCCTAAAGGAACAGAAGAGGATTAATAAAAGGTATCATCATGAAAGTAGATACACAAATAAATATGTATATTTAGAATTGTTAACATTTTTGTAAACAGTTCAGTAACATTTTTTTTATTTTTATTAATAGTAGAACTCCGCCAAATGCAATTACTCTTGGAAGGCTGAATCACTGTGGATCAAACGCCAAAGTCAATTTTCAAATAAGTTTTTAAAACTCATTGCTGATAGCGACTGATTTTTATCTGAAAATTTATTTAAATTTTAATTTTATATGTTTTTAGTGGTAGAAATGTGTTTTAATA
>JAHZND010000647.1:5450-16280 GCA_027744115.1 Acrocyrtus sp. NNG-2020 | reverse complement strand
GTTGGGAGCTATAACGAAAAGTTTATTTTTGTGGCTGGATGCTTTCTGTGAGTCCAAATGGAAAAGAAAATAAGCTGGGAAAAGAGTTTCCCATCTTCTCTACTTTTTCTTAGAATTTCAAATCTCGGGAAAAAAGTTTTTTATGATGTATTTCTATCAGCTCCACTTTACAGCCCAATAAATAATATATAAACTTTCTCCGAGATGAATCCCACAGTTTAAAGGGAAAAGGAGTTTCCGCTAAAAAAATCTGCTTGTTTTGCTTGCCTCTTTCTACCCGACACCATGATCTTTCTTCAATTTCTCTCTCTTCGAAGGAGAACGAGTTTTTTAAAAGCTTTTCCATTTCGCTGATGTGTAATCCTTATTTAAAAAGAGAAACTTTCCCATCTCGAAAACTTCACTGTCTTCATTATACATTCGTCTTCGTTTTTCTCGACGTCTGAGAAAAAACACTTTTTCCATCAGTAACAAAACCTCCCTTTTCCTCCTTTGTTCCTCTGCTAGAAAGCAGATGGGAAAGAGGATGAGTAGAGAGCTCTACTTCTGCTATCAGATTTTTTTACGAGTTCCTTTTTAAGCTTTTACATATTTTTTAAAGAGTCTTACAAGGCTGTTTTCCTGAGAAAAATACAGCTCCATTCCGCTATTATCGCAGGAAACGCGGGGGAAATGAATTATTCTTTTCTTTTTTAAGAACAGTGATAACGATAAAGTATATACTTTACGGAGAGTAAAAAATCCTCTCTTCTCGTCGAGTGTATTTCTTTTTTGTGAAGAATTATATTCTGCATAAAATATGGAGCGGCATTAGCATCACGAAAACGCCACTTCCAAATCAAATTTTTTTTCTGTTGATCCATCTTTTGAGAAGAAACCACAGCGGAAGTGGGGACTGCTCAGAGTAGTCAGACAATAATCCATTATTCTCCTTCAAAACAGCTATTTTTACAAATATGCACGGCAATAATTCATTCCCGTCTCTGTTCTCATCCCCTCATTCAATCACATATGCGGGTAGTGGATTTGTCTTTGTGAGGCGAAGTAAAAAATGGATTTTTCTAGTAATACCTTTTTCCATTTTGGGTAGATAAGAGAAGAGAAAATGGAGCGACTTTCTATTTTTTCCAGACATAGCGAGCGACTGATAAACCAGAGTGATGTTTTGGATTGCACGGACCAAAATCGAATTCCGCATTGGAAAAAGTCTTGATGATGGGAAAGTAAACATCTTTTCCATTCTCTTCGGGCTGGCTTTCCCACGGAGAAAAAAAAAGTTTTTCATTTTCAGGAAGAAAATCTTACTGGTAGCAATCAACCAGCTACAATATTTTTTTTCGCGCGCTCTCTCCCCATTTCCCCATGTTTATGTGTGTATCAGGCTCAGTGGTTCTCTTCCAAAAAATATTTTTTATTCTCCCTGTGGGGAAGCAAAGTTAAACGGTAAAAGTTGATTTCTCTCAGACAGATGGAAAAAAGAAAGGGAAATTCCTCCTGTCTCAAATTGATAATATGACTACCCCACTACATTTAAGTAAGTGGAAGTTAGCTGGATCATTCTCTTCGGGCTGGCTTTCCCACGGAGAAAAAAAAGTTTTTCATTTTCAGGAAGAAAATCTTACTGGTAGCAATCAACCAGCTACAATATTTTTTTCGCGCGCTCTCTCCCCAATTCCCCATGTTTATGTGTGTATCAGGCTCAGCGGTTCTCTTCCCAAAAATATTTTTTATTCTCCCTGTGGGGAAGCAAAGTTAAAAGGTAGAAGTTGATTTCTCTCAGACAGATGGAAAAAAGAAAGGGAAATTCCTCCTGTCTCAAATTGATAATATGACTACCCCACTACATTTAAGTAAGTGGAAGTTAGCTGGAAAAAAGTCAGAAAATTCCAGCGATAAGTAAGAGAAAAAAAGGAAGAGGGGATTGGAAAATGGATTTGTCCTGGAACCTTTTGCATCTGGTTTTCCCAATTCTTCCTTCAATTTTTTTCCCAAACGGGCCACCAGAAAAAAAAGAGATTATTTCTCCGTTCCCACTCCAGCTCAGAGCGACACTGGGATGGCTTTGCTACTTGCTGCTGCCTTTTTAATATGACAATGAGCTATGCATGTACACCTTTTCCGTTCTTGTACTACACCCACTACCACCACCGTCCTGAATTATTGAATGGAACAAGGGCTGAAGAGAAGTAAGTAATGTTTTTGAATTTTGAATCGAAATACGAAAATCCCGCTCGATGAGAAATCCCATCCATATATATTTGGAAAAGGCGCTGGAGAACCCGTCCAGGTAAAGTAACTACAGTACCGGGAACATTTGTTATTTTCACTCCTTCTGGTGAAAGCAATTTCCCATGAGAATATAATAGGGCAAAAAAGGAGGAACATGATAGGTAGAAATCCATTCCATTATTTTCTTTTCCTCTTCGTCAAATTGAAGTATTGCCTTAAAAAGTTGGAAAACAAGAGCAGCTCAAAAACCGGTTTTACCTTTCCAAAAGAAAACTATTTGTGCTTCCTCGTCATTTCAATTTTTCTGCCTCGCCTTCACTCACTCACAATCATGGAGGGGACACGGTAATGGCAGAAAACGTCTATTTTCCCGTTATCATGTCTCCGTCTCCTTCTTCTACAAACAATTTCCTTTATTCCCTCCACTTTTCTATGATGGGGAAGATGAAATCTTTTCATTACTCAGACACACAAAAAAGTTTTGTAGCGAATTGAATAAAACTGTTTTGTTCATTTACCCCGCTCCTCCGCACTCAAATGCCCAATAATATTCCACAAATAGGGGGGAAATAAATCCAGCAGCAGGCCAGTAATTTTCCGTGTGCAAAAAGGGAAAAATAATGGCTGCACCAAAATAATAAAGAGGACATGGAATATGGCCCTCATCCCAAAATATATTTTAGTAAGAAAGGATAAGGGATAAGCCAGAAAATTATTGTTCAGGTTCCACTCTTTCTCTCTAGCACCAAAAAAACTTTTTTATCCCTTTCCTGAAGTGCTCTCCAGCACATATCTCTCCTGGAGAAGCAGCCGCAAATATATTGCATTGTGAGTCAGTGAGCTGAAGCTATCATTCCAGTTGGTGAATCAAGGAGAAATACTTTCACCGCATTCCATACAGGCACTATGACAGTTTGACTGAATTCACACATTCATCATCAGAGATTCAAACGGAGTCTCCAGTATCCAGCAAGGAGGGTAAAAAAAGAAAAGGGGATTTTTTTTAAAAAGATGGAATGAGTTTCTCTCTTGCACTTTATCTCTGTGAATCTTGTGCATAGGTACATATATGCACTATTGAAAATTTATCCTTTCGAGTGGAAAAATGGTTGATAAAAATGTGCCTTTGTGAGCAGCGCGAGGGTATGTGGTATGTGGACTAGTAGTGCAGCGGGAACAACAAAGACTTCTCATATTTATTAGATTACGCCTTGAATGGGAAAGTGATGGGCTGCTCGAGCTCTTATTAATAATGCATATTGCTTTGAAATCGTTTAGAGCGAGCTGGAAATCTTTTTTTTGGAAAGGAATTGAACGCTCAGCTGGGAAATGGTTTATTTCTCTTTATTGCAGCTTGCTCCATTATTCAGGAGCAAAGTCGCGAAGAGTAATGGAGGGACAAGGAAGGCGTGATGAATTTCCCATTCATTAGCAGCTCTCCTATTCTCACAGATAAAGTAGCGAGTAGCGCACTGGCACTACCATCGAAAACTTCAATTGCTCTGATTTCTTTTCAAAATGTCCTCGATACTTCGTGGCATGTCAGACATTGCAATAATGAACATTTTTTGGAGTACAATTGTACTGTACAGCTGCACTGATTCTATGACTGGCACATTGTATGTCCTGAACTAAAAGTGGAATTGGAGAATTGCCTTCCAGAAATTTTGATCAATACTGGAAACTGGAATTCCTATTTCTGCTTTGATCCAACAACGGGCTGGATTTTTTCTCATTTTCAGCCCTGGTGGTGATTTGTAGGTGTGTACAGTTTCACGGGTAAGAGTGATTATTATTACTACTTGCCGATAAGCCCACAACATGCCAATGCCATAATACTATTTAAACTATTTCCAATTCGTGGGTCAGTCAAAACACGGCTTGGAACACAATAATGAAGAAATGTTTTTTTTGTTTTGGGATGGAACGATGGAAGCATATGCTCCATTATGTTTACTCAGAATGAAACCAGAACCAGGTCGGGTTTGGTTTTCGTGTTTTGTTGTACCATTTTCGCTTCCTGTTTCGCTCAGATCCGCTGGATGCTGTGTGTGTGGGTGAGAAAGCGGGAATGGAAGGGATCTTGACATGATTGATGAATATTACTTTACTCCATTACTGTAAGAGCAAGCTATAATACGCTTTTGGTTGCACGATTTACCTTCACTTCAGATTTTTTTACGCGGTCTTTGACCGCTCCTCTTCTACGTACATACGAAAAAACTGAGATGCCAATAGCAAGCAATAACCTGCCAGGGAGGGAAAAAAATTTCTGGCTAGAATGGAAATCCCGTAAAATGTTACACTTTCTTGGTATTGCATCCACTCATCAATGGAAGATTGAGTGGGCGCCTGAAGCCGTGGACTGGCAACACAAAAAAGTGTAAACTTTATGTCATTCTTCATCATCGGTTAAGTGCACAGGGACGTTACTGTTACTGTTGGTGGGAATTGGATGGGAAATGATTAGAGCTCCACTGCCCAATAGCGCCATTAAGTTAACTATGATTAAGAAATTGATGGAATGGGAATAATGGGAAGAGAAGCTGGTTTAGTGTTACTTACATGCTCAGGTACCTCCGGCTGGCCATCGCGGACGCCATTAGCGGCAGCCCTCTCCGGTCTCCAGTTGCCCCACTGGCTGTTATCCAAGCTGTGGTGGTTGTTGTTACTGTTTTCATGTCCGTTTCCACCCAAGTTATGATGATTTTGATTAGCGGTGTCGGTCAGAAGTGGAGCTGTCTTGTGGAACGACTCAAACTGGTCTTCTCCCTGTTCCTGGGGACGGAGCTGGAGATGATGGTACTGCTGCTGCTGTTGGAGGCGGCGGAGTTCGTGCAGTCTAGTTGACTCTAGTTTATTGAGAAGTACTAAATGAACGAGCTGGAGGATCGCCACTACTGCCACAAGACATGCTACAAGTCGACTCACAAACCCCGCCATTTCCTTTTATCTTTAAGTGCCAAGCGAAGTCCCGAAAAAAGGAGAAGGGAAAATAGAGCTCAAGCTTATTGCAGAGCAAGTCGACAGAGAATGATTAAAAGAAGAGAAAAAAGTGTTTCCTTCTGCGTCCGCACCAATAGTAGTCTTCTAATTAACCGAATTTCATTTTAGAGCTCCTTTGGGAAACTCACAGAAAACTTTTTTTCCTTTGATGATCACGACCATGTCACTCACAAGCATGATGATGGCTTCTCTTGCAAAAATGTACCCTGGAACTAGTACGCCACTATACTCACACGAGGACGAGGACGCTTATTTATGAGGCATGCACTTTACCAATTTTGTAGCGGGAGCCTCATTTCCTCCCCAACAAAACAAATCTTGAGAGCATTCAGAAATTCAGAAAATTGGAGGAATCACTAAGCTCATTAGCTAGAGGGCTGATGAATAATCTGTAGTGGAAGGAAGGAAAAAAGTTTTTTTTCCAGATCACTTTTTATTCTCCGGTGCGAGTTTTCCTTTCGGGACAAGCGATTTAGTAGAGCGGAGGCAGCTTATTAATTTTAATTTGTCTGGTGTAAGGTCGCGCAACTGTTGTTGGCTGTGCCTCCATCTCCCCAACTTTTTTTTCGTATTTAAAATGATTAAGTTCGTTTAAAATGCTCTGGGCTTGAACCATTCATTTAAAAAAAAGTTTTCAAAGTAAACGACGGCATGAATATAAAGTGAAAGTTGTTTCCAACAAAAGTTATTTTTTTCACTCCCTTTTCCACTCCAGCAATTTGCCGATTTCCAGGGAAGTGTTTGTTAGGAGTGAAATTCGATTCTTCATATTGATAAAAGCACAGAGTACGTCCGGTACGTGGGGGATTTCTCGAAAATTTTTCGGAAAGTGGATATCCCTTTATTCCCCGGTGACAAACAGGAAGGATAAAGATCTCGGGAAAAAAAGTTGGTATAGTGAGTGGTGAATGTGAGGAAAGATGAAAACGCTTTTCCTACTCCTGTAATTTATTAGATTAATGATTTTGATAATAAGGGCGATGACAGACAGGGAAAAAGAGCTCCGCGCTCTCGGATGTACCTCTCTCTTGCTCGCTCTCTTCTCTGCAAAGAAAATTTATGATATTCTGATCACATTACAAAGCAATTCTCACGTAATCGCGTTGTGCCGACAGAAAAAAATAAACAGTTTCCCCTACTCGTATATAAATTTATTTGGAGCGCTTTAATATTGTGTTCGCACTTGAGTGAAAGTGTTTGTACAAAAAAGGATTTTTTTTACCTGGAACTCAATTCTGCGGGATAAATGAGAAGTTTCTGGTAGAAATACTCATTGTAGCGTTCCAGGAGATTGGGGATGTGCTGAATAAAATTGCTGGAGAAAAGAGAAAAGCTTCTTCTAAATGTTTGCTGGATATCTCCAGAGAATGGAAACCACTCATGTCTCTTTCCCCGATGTTTATAAATAGAGGAGGGCGAATAACGTTGAGCACGCTAATAAATGGCGAAAATCGTACGGATGTTTGCTAGAAAAAAGGAAGAAGAAAGTAATCAATTTATGTAATCAGTCTGAGATATGTCAGGAGCAACTTTCACATAAAAGAATACATTTCCAGGAGAAGAAACGGGCTATTTTCGGGAGACCTTTTTTAGGCATACTTCCATGTGCGCTGTAGCATCGAGATCTGTTCTGCTAATGCGAAATGTATTTTGCCTTCTTTCAAATAGAGAAAAAAAAATCCTTTCACACTGGAGCCCATTTCTAAAAAGATGTATGCTCAAGAGTGAGTAATATTTCACAGGGTGAAATTTTTTTTCTCCTCAGTCCTTTGCAATTAAGCTCAAAAGGAAAAAAAGTACTTTTGTAAGTTTGCTCAAAGTTGATTCAACGAATTTCCCTTTCACTTCCACGAGAATTTCGATAACTTTAGATTAATAATTAATCAGGGATATGGACATACACGAAGGGAGAGAAAAGAGCTCTCCAAGAATATATTTATTGCGGATAGGAAAATAAATTTTCAATGGCCGTTGGGCTAAATGAGTGAGACAGATAGTGGAGCTGAATAGCGCACTAACTTCATTTAATGCCTTGGAAGAAAAAAGCTCACAGGAGGAAAGAAATTTTTTTTCTTCGTTTTTTCCTGAAAATGGAATAAACTGAGATCTCCAGTTTAGATTTAATTCCTCTTCCTGTCTATCTCAAGATTTCTTTTTAAAAATTCAGTCCTTATTTATTATTCAGTATAATTCACTGAGAACTCGCATTAAGAAGCCAGTTTTTGCTCCGGAAATCCACCAGGAAAAAAGGAGCTGTGTCCGGAGAGTAGTAAGACTACTATAAAAATTATGTGACATTCCATGAATCTCAAAACACATCCAATGGAAAAAAATAGTGGAAAAAGCTAGAAAAAGGAAAATCTTTGTTGTCAACCTTTTACATTAAGACAGAGCAGGTCCGGATTACATACATTTTAAGAGCTATATATAGCGTCCGGCCCAATGAGAAAATAAAGGGGAGCTCTTGAAACTCTTATTTTTTATATTTTTTTGTACGCTCTACCAATTTTTGCATTTTCCGTACATACCACAGAAATAGGAAAGTTGAGAGATCCCTTTTAAATATTTTGTTCTCTTTGAAGAAAAATTCCTGTGCTTGGCTTAAGTAGTTTCATTTTTATTTTGCCTAAACGTCAACCCCTTTTTTAGCTCATGCCGGTAAGAAAAATAATAATATGAGATAAAACGGTAAAGTTGGGCTGTTCAGATGAAAGTCTTATTTAAAAAAGTAAATGCGGGTTAGGAGCCATAGCTGTTAGCTTTTTAGCTGAGACTTAAGCAACTTCTTTTTTCCTCGTGTCACTACGTGTGGCGACTGCAGGACTGTGTTTTTCGGAATAAAACTTGGGATATTTTCCCAGCCTACAATTGTCTTTCTACACGTAGCCGTGTGCATTCACAAGGGACATGCTACATGGCTCCTTTCTCTGTATGAAAATAAGGAGACAGTAAAAAAACTATTCTGGGTAGAGAGTTATCCACTACGCAATTCTGTGCGGGAGGAAAGTGGAATAGATTTGGGAGAAGGAAAAGAGAAAAAAATAATAAAATAAGTAAACGGTAGAAAAAATAACAGACGGAAGTACAAGTACTTTGCACTATCATTACTTTTAGGGTTTGGAAGAAAGGATGAGAAGAACACCAGAGAAAAAACTATCCTTGGTGAGTTGCCTAAAGCAAAATAGTAAAAAAAAAGTCAAAGCTGGCTTTCTGCATGTATAAAAAACTGGGATGATTGCAGGGAAAGCATGTGTTCATTTTCCGTTTCGTCACGGGACTATAACTTTCTCCTTTTTAGTATAGATGTTCCGCAGGAGAAAGTGAATGAAGCCGGAAGAGGTAGGACAAAAAAAGAAAGCTCATGACAATACACCGAAACAAAAAATGGCTATTACTAGTCCAAACAAATGATTGCGCTTCTTTGTTCCATCACCCGGGCGAATAGTTGGTGCATGCAAATGCGTGTTTGTGGAAAGAAACACACACTCAAAAAATATATTTCTTTAAAATGCACACAAAGATATAGAAGAGAGCGATTTGCCAGCGATTGCTATTTCACAAAGAGCTTCCTTTCTTCTTCCCCACGATTTTATCATTTTGTGTGTTGTTTGCGCGCAGAGCAGTTAAAGAATCGATATCAATTTGCATGAACAAATTGGTTGCTAGCGTGGCAGTGGTATAGTGGTCGCTGGTGTGGAACGGGATAAAAAAACTTTTTTTAAGAAATGGAGCTATTGGGAGCTTTCTTTAAAAAAATCCGGACTGGGTATATCCAGCTGCGGAGTTTATATCGATAACAGACATCTTTACGACATGTTTACGCTACTCCTCCTGCGAGAAATAAATTACTCCTCAAACAAAATATACAAAAACGCCCTTGTATATCCAGCTGCGGAGTTTATATCGATAACAGACATCTTTACGACATGTTTACGCTACTCCTCCTGCGAGAAATAAATTACTCCTCAAACAAAATATACAAAAACGCCCGCATAAAAAGTATAAATAAGTTATCTACAGCACAGTCCCAACTCCGCAAGGCAGGACGAGAGTGTAATAGGAGGATATGCAATTTTTAAAGAGATAAGTAGTGAAAGCACGCTAATATGTAGGGGATCACTTACTACTTTTTCATGCATTTAAAGCTCATCGCCAGTTTTGTGTAGGGATACGGCTATGTAGTTAATCTTCATGAGCCTAATTACAACGCGCTTAAAGTTAAGAGGGAAAACGCGAAAAGAGCCAGCAGAAAGAGGAGGATTGAATAGCACAAAAAATGAAAGTTGCATAGACATAGGCGCTTGTTTGTATGAAATTGGATGCCTTTTCTTGCTGAAACTGAGGAGAAATATGCGGGCTCTTTGCCTGTCGCTGTACCTTTTGTTTATCTTTGATTCATGGCACGGGACGAGGACAACAACGCAACGTGTAGCTGCTTCTCTACTTTAATTAAAAGTGAAACCAACTTTATTTTAAATAAGGAGAGTCTTAAAGTTAGCAGAAAAAAAATTAGATTCATTTAGGCAATTTTTTTTGGAGGCGAGGAGAAAACAAATGAAAAAGGGTAATACGCACGTAAGGGAAAGTAGTGTAGGCTTGTTCGTCCAGAACTTGTAAAAGTTATGTTTGATTGCAAATTGCAAAATAGGAAGATTGCCGGAGCCTGAATACAAAGCGCTCATTAGCCGTACAATAGGAGAGCGACAAATGAAGGAGGACACAAGACAAAAGGAGACTAATAGAAATAGAGTGTAATGGGAAAGTGAAAGCTTTTTTGCTATTGTCTCCTAACGAGAAAGATAAAGAAAAGCTTTCCCTGTCGCGAGTTTTTATTCTTTGTGTCACGCTCAATCTTCCAGTGTTTGGGAGATAAATTGATAGAGTTAATTTTCAGATTTTAGAAACGAGGAAAAAAAGTTAGGCTGGGCGCAATAAAGTTTTCAGCCGCACTCATGCACTCCCACAATATTTGGTAATGAGGTGTAGAAGAGCCCTCTAATGAGTGGAGTACACGGAGCTTTCCTCCTCTTAAAAATGTCTTCCACAGCTCCCAAATGTCACACTTCACTTCCCCCAAATGAGCAATAATCGTAGGTTAGCTTGCTCCCAACAAAAGCGTATTAGTCGCTGTCTCGTGCAAGAAAATTTAAGCGATTATTCTTATCCCGGGTGGATGAGTACCATATCGTACCAAAAAAAGTTAAACTCGTTTTTACATAATGCCCACTATTTCATATAATGTACGGCACCCCGGTGCACATTTTTGCCAACTTATTCTGTGCATATTACCTTTTTCCCAGTCTGAAAATTTTCTCCATTTTCTCCCCTCCACCAATAAATGATTACAGAGAGGAGTAACAAAAGCCTTGAACATAAACAGAGCCAATAAATTTTTAGCCCCTCTAATTTTATTACACGTCTAGGGAAACTTTCACTCAATTACTGCTTTCTGGAAAGCAGGGACAGGGCAAACAAGTCAAAATGAAAAGAAGTCCAGGAAAATAATGCCAGCGAAGCGATTGCCTTATCCCTCCAGCCTGGACTATTTTCAGTGTGCCTTTTTAAGTGTGGCTGGTGAAAGGGAAAAGAGAGAGT
>JAHZND010000646.1:0-14814 GCA_027744115.1 Acrocyrtus sp. NNG-2020 | reverse complement strand
AAAAAACCGTTTCCTTCACCTTCTTTTAAGAGTTCTTATAAAGCGTCCTAAAAAATATTTGATACTAGGAAGAAAATTGTAAGGGTGAAAAAAAGTGTGTTTTTATAGTAGTTTGACAAACGTCTATGTTTCTGGTAGGAGCAAGTGGGTCTTCACGAAAAGTATCTGAAGTAGCTGAAGATTAATCTATTTTCACATGAGAACCTCTTCTTGCATTAGTTGAGAGTGGGCTTTGTGCCTCGTGTATGTGAGAAGAGAAGAGAAGTTTTTTTTCTCGCTTTGTCAGAAAAAAATGAAGTTGGTCGTGAGTGAAGCAACCGCTCAGCATAGACTGACTTTCCTCGAGGAGAAAGCAGTTTGTTTTTGTTGCACAATCCAAGCAAGAAAAAGTGATATAAAAAAGAGTACATACGGCGGACATGGAAGGAGAGAGAGAGAAGGAGAGAAAGAGAGAAAGCGCGTTCCTCCCTTTTCAAAAAAAGGAAAAGCTGTGCTGTTGCATAACTGGAAAGCAAGGGAGCAAACAGAACAGCTAGTAGCAATAAAGCTGAGTCAGTTTCTCAGTTGAGAGAAAAGGAAGCGCAGCAGGCTTTCCCAACTTAATGCATTTCATCCTTTTTTATTTCTTTCCGTATCCACTGGATAAAAATGTGTACATGCGGGAAAATATAGCGTCTCAACACTGTTGAATGCCGCACACGGAGAATAAAAAATAAAGTTAAAGTGAGGAAGTGTGTGCGCTATTACTCCTCTTTTAAATTTTTTCTCATTCAACCTCACTCCCTTTTTTGTTTACTGTCGACAAGTTAATGGGCCACGGCACTTACGTTTAAGTTGCTGCCGGGTTTGAATGCGAAAAATGTGCTTTCCAAAGTGCCGAGTATGAAGCGAGATGATCATTTTAGTATTATAAATTTTTAGGGAAGTTTCAAACGCGCCAAAAAAGAGATTTCAAAAAAAAAAAAATTATTGTGGAATTAGGAGACAAGTATGATTACTCGAAGCAGAGCTTGTTTGGATAAACTCATAGTGAGTGATACAATTGTAGCGTGCTCGGAGAAAAAGTCACTTTGCTTCAGTTTCAACTGCTTAAGCTGGATCTTTCCAAAGTGCCGAGTATGAAGCGAGATGATCATTTTAGTATTATAAATTTTTAGGGAAGTTTCAAACCCGCCAAAAAAAGAGATTTCAAAAAAAAATTGTTGTGGAATTAGGAGACAAATATGATTACTCGAAACAGAGCTTGTTTGGCTAAACTCATAGTGAGTGATACAATTGTAGCGTGCTCGGAGAAAAAGTCACTTTGCTTCAGTTTCAACTGCTTAAGCTGGAACTGAGGATGTCGCGGCACCATTTGGAGAAATCGGAAAATCACAGACTTATCCAGGCAATTCGGTAGATAGCGCGGTAGGTAATGTCGGAGGGAAAACTTGAGTGGTCCTTTCGCCAAAATAAAGTCGAATAATAGATGGCGTTGTGTACTCAGCAAGGGAAAGTTTCCGGGAGGTACAGAACATTGTACGAATTTTATATGAGCATAGTCAGGTTTAATTTAAAAGCGCATTGTTTTCTTGACTAAGCAGACTTGCATTGCTCTAGCTGTAGCTGAAAATGGAAAAAAAAATTCTCCACTGCTTAAATTTTTGCTGCCACTTGACAATATGTTTTTATTCTGCATTTGGGTGAATAATTCATTTTTGAAGGAAGGCTGGAAGGAAGTGTGTGCGTGCTGGTAACTATCACCGTCACTTTGAAAGGAAGTAGGTAGACGAGGAGAGCGGAAGATTTTCCCTTCACATCCTCTCCAGCACTTATCTCCGTGGTAGTATCATCCAGGAAAAATATTTATTCCAGTGGTCAGGCTTATTACTAAAACATTCAAAGTTTTTTTTTCTTCTAGAAAGTTGAACCTGGCAATCAACTTTTCCTTTTTTTATCTCGCCTCTCTCCCTCTCGACGCATGAAAAGGGAAACAATTTCTTGCGAGTTGGCCCAAGTAAATAATAAGTACGTGCACACCACTCTCAAAAATAAAACTGACAAGTCATCTTGCACTTTTCAGCTCTCTGTCTGGACCCAAAAACTCTCAACTCTTGGGAAGGGAGTTCCAGTCTAATATAATTACATTCAAGTAAGAAGAAGAAGAAGAAGAAGGAAAAGAAAAGTACAAAAAAAACTTATGGCTAAAGCTCCGCTCCCTTCTCCTGCCATATTTTTCATGTATCAGACAAAAAAAGTATATATTTTTTTTACTGTCAGACTACTTCGCCTTCCATCTTTTTTCTCTCCTTCCACTACCTTCCCACCATTTTTATCTCTTCTTCTCCGCTCATCCCCAAAACATTCAAATAGATTATATATTGTATTCCGTTTGAATTTGATAAAGTAAAACTTTTTTTTCTCTGCTGTCTTGTTAGAGAGATATCTGTCAGAAATATTGAATTTCTCGAAACAGTTTGTAACGGCGCTTCACATATTATATAGTGCCGGGAGAAAGAAGGAGACGTACCAAAATCCAAAAAAAAAACTTTTTTCCAGTCGAAAATTGAAAACAGAAGGACCACCCAAATATTTCATCTCCCTACTTATTGGCCGCGTCTTTTTCGTTCTCTCTCTCTCTCTAATCGTTTCTTATTCATGTATTCCATCCCACAAGAAAAAATATATATATATTTGCTGGATATAAAAACAGACAACTTGTTTCTTTTAGTTAGGAGTACGCTTACTATTTCTCCTTCTCTCCAATTTCTTTACTCCTTTCCCTTATATTGTATCTCGCACCCCTAAAAACGGGACATCTGAACCACCGCCAATTTCATTTTTCAGCTTTCAGAATAGGTAATTTATCAGTTTAGTACGATAAATCAAACAGTCCATTTCTCCCAATTTCGCCGGAGCAACAAACCAACCCCAAACACACATTCCTCTCACCATAATCCCCCAAAATGTGCCGCTTTAGCGAACCTTAGCCACTATCTACACATTTATTTTTCCTCTCACTCCCTCTCTTATTCCCACTCAATATCGATTCTATCAACTAGCACTATTATTTTAGTCTGGCGAGAAAAAACTCATCTTTTTTTTCTAAAGGGCTACCCAAAAATATAGTAAATGGCTAATCTATAGAGAGTACTTATACACTTTTTTTTGTAGTAGTGTGCACAGGTGAGCCATATGGGAAAAGATCCATCAACTGCAGACTGCCCTCGTCTAAGAGATGCTACACTGTACAACTCTCAACACTGCTCACCGTTCCTTCTCTTACTCTTCCTTCGGAATGCCCAAAACATTTTGGCATAGATCTCTCTCTCTCTCATTCTGCCCACCACTCTTTTTTTTCTCACTCTCCCTCCGAAAAAAAAAGAATTTCACCGTCAAATCATACTCAAAAAGGGATGGAAAGGAGAAGGTTAAACGAGTTCGTGACTATCGTGACTCGTTAGTGAAGATGGAGAAGAAGAAGAGAGAAAAAAAAGTTGGATCTAGAAAATGTACGTATATTAGAGGAAAGAAGGGGAAATTTTTTTTTGGGCATTACATTCCCTCATACTCACATGAAAACTCAAACAAGTGAATGCAATAAGCGTAAACCAAATCATATATCATGGTAAAAGCACTATAAAAAAGTTCTATTAATATAACTCTCCTGTAGGGTGCAAAAAAATAGGGACTGTAAGCTAACTAGGAAAGGGAGAGGAGAAATAAAGAAAAAAAAATTACTCTAGTAGTTTGGTCAACAAGCTTTTAAGACTTTTTTTTACCACAAAAATATATCTGGAACGGGGAAAAAATATTTTTTCCACCTTTTCCTGCCACTCCGTTTCAACGTTGATAAAAAAATATATTTTTTACGGAGTAGGTGCTGGCGGTAGTGGTGTGATGAGCTTGTACCGTTTTTTGGGAATAGAGCTTTGAGCAAAAGACAAAAAAGTTTTTATTTCTGTTTTTTTTTTGAAAGTGGACGGGAAAAAATGAGAAGAAATTTTTTTCCCGGAGACGATAGTGATGATGGTGATGGGCTATGTGTGGGGGAAAATATATGAGGTGTGTGGCGATGCAAGTAACGACGGGGGAAAGTATAAAATGGGAGAAGACGGATCAATTAATCAATCAATCATTAACGGCTAGGCTGAGCTTTACGGGTGGAAAGCCTTCTATAAAATAAGGTGGGCATTAATATTTTTGAAAATGTGTTTTTTTCTTCACGTGGATGAATTTTATAATATGGAAAAAAAGTGAGAATTTTTAGTGCAGCTTTACGGCTGGACGGGAAAGTCCCAAAATGATGAAAATTGTAATGAGATGTGGCCACTTTTTGGAGTCTCGGAATGAGATTGAAGTGGATTGGACTGGCCATTTCGCCGAGTTTACTAACAGTGTGGGATATTGTTTGCGTAACGACAAAAAAATAAGCGGGATGGTGATGGTGGATAAGACAGACTAAAAAGGAGGAATCAGATTGTCAGCAGGAAACAAGCGGGATAAGTAGAAGTAGCAAGGGAGAGAAGCCGTTATAGGGCTAGCCGAGGAGTGGAGTGGAAAAACGACGGTGTTAGCAGTGTGCCGAAGCCAGTGGCTGAAAGGAGTCCTTTCCCTCTCCGCTGAGGGCAATCATATCGATGGCCACAGAAAAAAAGGCTAATGCATACTGTAGTCTCATGAGTTGTATTGGAAAAGTGTGACAGCTCAGAAACTCTTATGTCCCGATGGCTCATAAATCACTTGACACACGGGGGCTCCAAAAAATTTTTTTCTGGCTTTCACATATATTCTGCTCCTATATTTGTCTGAACTTTTTTCTGGAGGAGAAAATTCTTTTTTTTATTCCATAGAAAAAAAAGAAATTTCCTTCCCCCTTCTTTACCGAAATCCACGAGGCCACACAGGATTTCCAGGGAGGCAGTGTAACTTCAGAGTCAGGGGCACACCTCTCTCATATCCATATTTTTAGGAGAGGATAGAACATTCAAGAAATTGGCTTTGACAAATAAGCAGGAGAGAGTAGCCATGATAGTATAACTCCAGTTTTCACTCTTGAACTGTGAAGGAAAGTGCATGGGGAAAATATTAGCACTATTTTTTTTGCATCACTCCAATCTTTGCTGGTATGGTTAAAGGAGAGTTTATAAAAAAATACAGAGCCGGATTTTTTGATCCTTTGTACACTCTGTACATTTTTTTCTGTCCAATTTATACGCCGTCAAGAAAAAGGGTGATATGGTCGGTGAGTGGAAAAAAAGTAAAATCAATTGGGGAGAGCACACCAAAGATTTTTTCTTGGTGTGAGGTGGACGTTCTTTATTTTAGCGGCTATAATCCATTATCCGAAAAGGAGCGGAAATCTCTAAAAAAAATTTGTTAGCTACCTGAACTTGAAGTATCTAATTCAGCACTAGCAAGAAAAAAAGTGTATTTGTCGCTCTCCTCCTCAAAGCGTGATTCCTTCACTTTGAAATATTTTCACAATTTGTCGCTCGCACTCACTCGCCTTCCCAATTTTCTGGTTTTCCTTTCAATTTTCCTCCACAGTCCGCTGAAAAAGAGTGCCTCTGGGCAATCGTTATACTCGGAAATGGTGTACTGCAACAAAGGAAAATTGTGTAGTGGCCCGGTTTTCCCACCATTCCTCCTATAGCAGCTACAGCCAGAGGAAGAGCCAGCTTCAGCTTCAGCTACCACAAAATATATATTTTTTTCTGTATATTTTTCGTTTGGTGGATCAAAGCTCGGAATATTTCCACACTCATTCTTCCATCCCACAATCTGTATAATTGTCACGTTGAAGTAGGCTTAGTCGGAGCGAAGCGGGGAAAGCGCTGGAAAGAGAGAAACTTGAGGTTTTTTGCAATCTATAGACCACAAGCATGATCTGTAGATTGGCCAGCGGAGTGAATCACAAAATGATTTATTGCTCCCTTAAAACTTGGAATTAAATGAAGAAAACCTGAATCTGGAGGACACACCGTACCCCTCTAGTCCCAGTGTAGGGACTCGGGCGAAAAAACCCCTTTTTTTATATTGGCTATTGAAAAATCTTCCTTTTTCCGTTTCTCTCTCCACTCCCTCCTCTCTATCCCAGCCCGCTATCTCTCTTCAGCTGACATATCATATAAAAATTGCTCACCGAATTGCACTAGACTTTCTCTTCTCTCTTTACCATCCAATTTCATGCATACTAAAGTTTCCCGACGTCATCATCCCCACCATCGCCATTGCCATCCTCATATCCTTTTTTTTACTCTCGCTCACCATCAATATATATAAATTCCCCCAAAAAAATATTTTTTTTTGCTACCAGCCACAGTAATTCCGTCTATAATGTAGGGACTTGATAGAGACTAATTTTTATCTTGGGAGGAAGGAATCTTCTTCCTTTTTTTCCCTTTTTTCTCCAAATAAAAAAATATGAAATCCACTATTTCCTTCATTCTCTCCATCCTTTATATTCCCTCCACTCACACATGCATAAAGAACGTTCGATTTTTGCACGAGAAACATTAAAATTTATTCCGAAGGGGTAGTCCTAACAAAAAAATCATTTTTTTCTCCGAAAATTGTGCCAATTCCACTTTTATTCAGAAGGAGCCACTGCACACATATCTTAGCAAGTGAAAAAAATATATATTTAAAAAAAATCCTTCCTCAAAATTTACTCTCTTCTTCCACATTATTATCTTTTTTTTTTGTTTTCCTTTAGCTGAAAACTGAGTCTATCTTGTTCCAGCTTTATATGCATGACAAAGTGGGAAAAGGGAGATACTTTTTTTTTAAATAAAAAGAAGATGCTAATATTCCAATGAAACTGTTCTTTTCTCTTTTCGAATTACATATCAAAGCAAAGAAAACAGCTTAGGAGGAAATGCAAAAAAAGAGTGAAATTCACAGAGAAAGATTTTTTTATTTTACTTTCCCTCTGCTATTCAAATTCTTTTTGGAGGCGTATCAATAAAAAAGAGAAAAAAAAGAGAAAACCGAAAATATAATGTTTATACCTTTGCCATATAATCGGATGTAAATTCATGCCGTACGCCGACTACAATATATTTTTTCGCTTTTTTTTGTTGATGGGAAACCCATACGCGACGATTTAACCAACTCTCTTATTTGAATACAAACAATGCATTGATAATGGAGAGAAAAAGGAGAGAGCGGGGAAAATGCGCTTTTCCTTGGGTAGCTCCACACACACATTTTTTTTCCTTTTTTTCTCAAAAAAAGAATGGGAATTGAATGGTGGAGTGTTTGAGAGTGACTGTGTGTGTGGCGGTGAAATGAGAAGAAAAAAAAATATATTTTCTCGTTCCTTTTTTTCTCCAAGCAGAAAATAGAAGAGCTTGTAACGGGGATACAAAGTACAGTGCGTTATTAGTCAACTTCAGACTCCATTCTCGATGCGAAGGACGAGACTTGGTTAAGCAAAAAAATATATTTTTTTTTCTGCCAGTCCCCTTTCCTTTCCTTCTATTTTTTGTGTTAGTCCGCCACAGTTCATTCAGTGACTTTTATAGTGGATGGGAAATCAAAGATTGGAAATGGAGGAATTTCCAGATACTTTTCGATGGAGTACAAATAAAAGGATGGGAAGTTCACTATTAGAAATTTGAATATGATCAGTTGAGAAAAGAAATGTATTTTTTAGCCGTTTCAAGAATAGTACTGTAATGGGAGGGGATATGAAGATATTTGTGTCCTTTGAAGCTTTACTGCTCCTACCTGTTCCGTTGTGAGTAGTGGAGGGAAGTGGGTATATATTTTGTGTATATTTTTAGGAGCAGAGTAGCGCCTCGTATTTGTGCCGGTTTCTCTTGCTCTTCGTCTTGTTTTTGCCCTCCTCTATTTTTCCCCTACTTATGTCACATTCCATGCCTGAAGACAAAACGAGTGAAATTTTATTTGCAGATTGTGAGGAATCCCGTTATATAATCTGTCTCGGAGATAAAAGAAGGCCTGTTTTGGAATTGCGTACTTTATTTGTTGTGCGAAATACGTGTCGTTTTTCTCCGTCGAGGTATTTATCACTGTCTTGCTACCGTTTTCACGGAGATCCGCTCCCTTGTAGAAGGAGAAAAAAAAGGCTTCAAGTCCATTTTAGATCTGGCTTCCTTTTTCTCCGTCCCACACACTCTTCCTCATTCTCCTTTTTTCTCTTCCTCCCTTTTCCGGCTACACTTATAATGCTTTTTTTTCTACTCCAAACTATAAAATTTGCATTCAGTTGACTAGCACACTGGAATCAGTCAAGTTTTTATAACGTTTTCTTTCCCACTGGCGAAAAAAAAAGATTTCGGGGTAGGAGATAGCTTGGAAGTAATCACATGCACAGATTTTTTTTATACTCCCCTTGCGAGAGAGTTTGTGTATTGAGCGGGGAGTGAGAGAGGAGGCAAGGTGGGAGTTGGTGCGGAGAGCGGAATGATTTCTGTAGGGCACACTCTCATTTTCACTCTCTTTNTGAGCGGGGAGTGAGAGAGGAGGCAAGGTGGGAGTTGGTGCGGAGAGCGGAATGATTTCTGTAGGGCACACTCTCATTTTCACTCTCTTTTTTTGAATATTCGCCCAGGCTGGGTAAGGAGGAAACGTGTGTGGAGGGAAAGTGAGTGTGAGGCGCGTATTAAATTTCATGATAAAGCATCCATTTCACTTTATCTCAGGTATCTTCTCCCAGAGTAAACGTACCAGAGTGACTTTTTCGTTCCAGCTGTCTGCAATTCACTTCACATTCATCAAGCTCCTGTTACGCCAGCATTGAGTGAGGGAGAGAGTGAGCCTGAGCAAGGAGCGAAAACGGCGAAGGCTGAAGCTGAGGTGCCAGAGTGGTCAAAGAAGGATGAATTTTGTTGCAAAATCTATTCCGGAGCTGGGACGCTCTTCCGCTCTCCCGTTTCCGCTCTCGATAAAACCTTTTCACTTCGTCTTTAGAAGTGATTTACTTGAAAGTTTGAGTTGAGTGTTTCGATCGAGTAAATACATTATGTTAAAAATGCAATTAACCTTACAAAAATGTGCATTTTCATTCCCTAAAAAATTGTCAGAGCGAGCAATGTGAGGGGAGCAATATGTCGTCCCCGCTATTATGCATGTTTTCAGCTTTTCGAGATTGAAGAAACCCATTTTCTTTTTCGCTCTAAATCGATTAAAATAATTGACGACATTAGAGCGGCACTGCTGTGCCCACATCCCGCATCTTGGGAATAATTTGATCAGTAACGCGCTAAAAGCGGATGTTAGAAAGAGGCACGTGTGTGGAGAAAAGGCAGGAGCGTACATTTAAAAAAAATCTCTTCCAGCTGAAACATATGTTGAAAGCGCTTCACTTTCCCCCACCGAAGGAATAGCAATCAGTGCCTAATGCATTCAGAGTACCCTTCCCACATTAAAAATTACAAGTGTTGACTAAAAGAAAAAAAATTGAAAGGGAATTTATTTAGATTTCTTGGAAAAAATTGAGATTGTAAAATGATTGCACTCTCACTTTCCAAAACCGAAACCAAAGCCCTTCCACTTTGCATTGTGCTGGTGTCACCGTCTAAAAAAGAAAGTTTTTTTTTCGAACTTTTTTTTTCTCTGGACAGATTTCTTTTCAACTTCATTTTTTTATATTTTCTCACAACTAGCTGCACCATGCAAGGTGGTGCTTGGGTGAGTGAGGTGGCGGTGGCAGCACGCCCAAGTCCCTACATAAAAATGCAACCTAAAAAAAGTTTTCATTGTGATGTTTCTATTTTGTCGATGACTTCTTTTTATTATTTTTCACTAAGGGAAAAAAGTCGTTTCCTGTCCCTATTGTTTTCCCCGTTTCACCCATCTTACCCACATCCTCCCTCTCTGTAGTTGTCGGGGCACGCTACGCAGCTCCAGCTTTGAAGTTAATAACTATTCACAGTTCATCCATCACGACACGACACGACATGGCACGGCATGCTATGGCATGATGCATGATGGCGAAGGGAGTGCGACGAAAAAAAATAACTTTGCTGAAAAAGCTGTTACAACTTTTACATGTTTTCTTTTCTTCTTTTTTTCCCAGCAATTTAATAATAATATGTTGACACAACAGATCCATACGCGCATTTCGTGTGGTGACAAGGACACAACACACGTTGCATCCCTCCCTAAAAATATATTTATTTCATTCCTTTTCCTCCTCCCAGCACTGCACTCTCGCCCCACCGCTATGTCATATACATTTTTTTGCCGGTGGACATTTATAATTTTAATAAAATTTTGGAAAGGTCCCTCCGATGAAAAATTATCCTTTTTTGAGGGTGTCACAACACAAATTTATTGGAAGGAGAGAAGGGGAGGTAGTGACAACAAAAAAACAAAGAAAACCGTCTGTGATTGAAACGGGGATTATACAACATTAATTTACTTTTTTTAGAGGTTAATTGCATTATTGCATTTTCCGGTTTGGAGTGGTATGGTGTGGCGAATATTAAAAAAAAGTTTGCTCTAAAGTAACAAATCGGAAAGAAAATGGTGTTTGTCCGTAAAATGCACTTTTTACGGTACTCAGTTCACACTTCAACATTACAAAAAAAGTATTTTAGTAGGGAAATAAAAATGTTTTTTTTCACAGGGCCACTAAAAAAATTGTATTCTTTACCGGATAGAATAAGGAATGGAGCTGACATGCATAGCTCCTTTCCTTCTCAAATATTTCCTCAAACACATTTCCTTAAAAGCGGCGATTCCCTCTCCAAACAATTTTCTTTTTGAGGGAATCGGACAAATGCACATAAGGAAAAGGGACAAAAGTAAAAGTTTTTTTTTTATATTTCTGCCCGTCAGCTCATTCCACTTTTTTTTAGTGGAAGGTAGAAAAAAATGCTAAAAAAGGAGCAGTTCCTCTTATGCGTCGCACACTGCTCTTGAGCTGAAGCGTATAATGCATATAGATATATATTTGAAGAGTTCTAAAACGAGTATTAGAATGTAATAGGATTTTATTGTGCAATCGGGATCTGGAGGGAAACTAGTCACCATCATGATGATCATGATCACCGTCCCGTCCTCTCTCTTTTTTTTTACAGTGTGTAATAACATTACATATTTTTCGTGAGCACAAGTGAAAATCGAGCCACACTCGATAGCTTGGTCGGTAGAGAAAAAAAAAGAATATAAAAATATCTCTTCTCTCTTCTGCTCTTGCTGAGGAAAAGATCTTCACAATCACCATCATATCATCCCACCGTAAAAAAAAGCTAACCGGGGAAAGGAGAAAAAAAAGGTAGAAAAAAATGGAAAGGCATTCACTCTCAATCCAATTCAATCAAGAACTGTATCACTCTCTATTAGAAGGAGTGGAAGGTGGCTCTTTTTTTTACTTTTACTTCTTCTCCTTCTCCACTGAATATGTATGGATGCGTGAGTCGTATAACAATAAATGCTTTACATTGATCTTTTTTTTCCTGCGCTTTTTAACAGCAACTCTTTTTTTTCAGAGGAGGAGAAAAGAGAGAGAAGTGAGTACACGAACTGAAAAAAAAAGTGTTCTTTCAAGGCCAAGAAACTTTCATACTGTGAAATGGATGTACACGTGTAAGGTTTAGGGTGGGAACAAGCTTTTCGAGTGAGGATCAGAGAAGGTAAGCGAGTTGACTCAATTATATATACATAAAAAGAGATAAGGTGCGGGATGGGTTGTGTACTTTACATATAAATGTGCTGTGCTGGAGAAACCAGCCATGAATCTAATAGGGTGCAGTTGAGCTGATCAGAATATTATTTTGTTTGAGAAAGGATAAAAAAAATTGTAGTGTAGTTGCTTTGCATGGTCGTAGATCTTTCAAAGAAAAAATTTTTTTTTGTGTGTAGGTATTTTCGGAGGAGGAAAAAGTAGGGAGAAAAGCCAATAAGGAGGAATTTCCGGGGGATAGTTTAACGGAAAAAAAAATTACGGAACACCGCTGACCACTACATCCATATTAGAGTAATATTCATGGCAAAGTTTTTTTTTCTGGGGGATGCTGTAAAATTCCGGGCAACTTTAAATCTGGAGAGGTGGATGAAACAGGCCCATTTTTCATAAAGAATGCTGTTATCTCCAAAAAAAAGTGGTTATTGTTAGGGGAAAGGCTTCAAGGAGAAAAGTTCATTCCTTTTTTCTCTCTGCTAGATGCTCTCTTTCCTTTTCTCTGTTCAATCAGGTAGACAAACTCTCCCCTCAGAATATATATATATATATATATATATATATTCTTTTGGGAAGCTAACCAATAGCGCGAACTGCAAAAAATGTGGTCCGTTGCTATGTGAACTGCACACTCCTCCACAGTCATAATACTTGAGTGAACTGAAGTCTCACTTTCCACGGAGAGTAGATATATTAAAAGAGTGTTTGGACTCGGCGAGACTTCTCACTTGTGAATTTTGCATGAATTGACTCTCTCAACGAGGATAACGCAGTGTTTGTAGTTTCCCTTCGCACGAAATTCCGGAGTGGTGTACACGCTTTTCCAGAAAAATAAAGCATTCCGTACACTAATGCCATATCCTCCACAAACTATTTCAGTCGTGGATGGAAAGCTCCCGAGATGATTGCTTCTTTTATACCTGCCAACAAACAAAAAAATGTGAGTTGAGCCACGGCAAAAAAAAGATATATTCCAAAAACAAAAAACACAACTTCCCAACTCCCCGAAAAGATGACAAATCATGAAAAAGAGTTGGATTGGAATTTGGAATCTCAAAAAAAATATACGTACGCATTCTGCCACTTCATTAAGCGAAAAGAGAAGAAAAAAATGGGATTGGCAGAGAAAATGCGTTAGGCATGCCTTTTGCTACTATACCTATTTTTTTCTTTTAAAAAGAGAGAATGAGAAAAAAAAGGCGAAGAGAGAGAGAGAGAAAAGTAAAGCCATCCCAACTTTATTTTTTTTATCAGTCAGCGAAGCCACTTCCCCAACTTTCTCTTTCTTCGCAAGTAGCGCAGAATAAAAAAAATATCTTTTCCGGTGTCGGAGTTGGAGGAAAAATACGCTTCCCATGTATAGCTAGAGATGTGTCAGACATTTTCTACAGTGCCACTCACAAGAATCCCCAACACTTCCTCATCTTCCCTTCTCTCCTAATCTATTTTTTTCCAGCTCCAGTGTAAACACTAAAAAAAATAGTGGTTGACGGTAGTACTTCTCCAGCGAAGAAATCTCGCGCTTTTTTACTTCTGGCCCTCGCACTCTTGAGGTCATCCTCATCATCTCGTGAAGGAAGGAGATTCTCCCTTTTTATTTTCTCATTAGACATTTGCTCTCTCTTTCACTCTCTCCTTACTTCCCTTTTTTCTTATTCATACGAAATGCCCGGCTTCAAGTAAAAAAAGGGGGAAAGTTTGACGTGAAAATTTAGACATTATTATAAAAAGCATATTCAAGTACGTCAAGTGAGACGGATCTTTTTTTCGCACTCCCAGCTCTTACTTATTTTCAGCGGTTCTGTGGTCTTGCTTTGATAGCCCCAAAAAAATTATAAAAGGGAAAAGCCATGACAGAGCAAAAAAAGTCTTGTGATCATGATGATCGTGTGTGGCTGAAGTGCTACCTACAATAAAAAAATATTCTTTTTTTTCGCTACTGGCACTAAACTCCATTTCCTCCGTAGAGGAGGGAATGCTCACAGTACTAGAGCGAAAGTAACAAGGAGCAAGTTTCATGCATAAACTTCTTATCATCTCCCAACTTTTTTTTTCTTCTTCTTCTTCACCTCCTACCCAAATGTAAATAGTTATACAGCGAAGAACTAATACAGGAAAAAGGATAAAAAATAGAGCTTGTGGAGAGTGAGAGCGACTCTCCACAAAAAATATATATTCTTGGAGTAAAACTCCGTCCATTTAATTTCCACAAGAGCCTCCATTCCTTTCCCATTTCTAGTTGATTTCTGCTTTTCCCAACTAATACATCCTCCGCTATTAATTTCAAGCGGAGAAATAAATGATAACATCCCTCTTTCCCATCTCAATCCTTACTTTTTTTGCCGCCCTTAATCCTTCCTGTTTTCAGGTATTACTAATAGGCCCTCACACACAAAAGAAACTTCTTTTTCCTGTCGTACTCTTTTTTTCCTACTCTCCCAGAAAAAAATATACATTTTCTTCAAAGCTTGTTCTCTGATGAACTACTTTTTTCCCTTTTTTTCTTTTCCTCTATTTAGTCATTTCTTTACCAATGTTTATGTATGAATGCATCCATGCAGTTATTCTGTTAAGAGGGAGCGATTTTTTTTACGAACAAGTACATACCACAAAAAACATTCTCAAGACACATCCATGCCCACAGACAGAGGAGCAGTGAGCACAAAAAATACTTTCTTTATCCAAAAAAAGAGGGAAAAAAAGTTGAGGAAAGTGGAATAGAGAGAAGAGAGAGAGAGAAGAGCATACAAGAATTCCGACAAGAGGCTTTGTATGATAATTTATGAAACAGGGTTTTTTGAAAGATTTACAGCTCCACATTTTTTTTCGTCCTCTCCCTCCTTTATTTGTTCTATGGAGGAAGTCCATATGCACTTTTTTGTATATGCTTAGGAAAATGGAACTTTTTTTCGGTAGTATAACACTGCGTTTTGCTCCCTGCTCAAACAATTCTGGCTGCTCCTTGCTAGGAAAGACCTCGAAAAAAATGGTATGGAAGAACAATGGAGAGAGAGAGAGTTACGTGAAGTAGTGGAAAGTAGGGGAATTGAATGAGTAGAGGAATTTTTTTTTTCTTGGAGAAGAGGCGCAAGCAAAAATGTATTTTTTGTGTGGAGTGCAGACGTATGAAAGATTGGAATAAGTGGTGAAGCATTACCAACCGGAGACTCGTGTAAATA
>JAHZND010000645.1:0-54712 GCA_027744115.1 Acrocyrtus sp. NNG-2020 | reverse complement strand
AAAAGCCGTTTCCTCTGTGCGGCTCTAACGAATTCATCTTATGTCTGTGAATCCCTATTTCGCTTTAGCAGCGAAATCTCCCTTCACTCATCCATTCACAATTCACATACAGGGCAAATGACCATATTATTCAGTGAAGACTCATCATCCAGACCCTTTCTGGAAAAGAGCAGTCTCTTCATCCATCAGGATGGTGACTCTTGGTGTCTGGGTCTGTTTCTGCGTCTGTTTCCGCGTACACTACGAACTGATGATAATAAAACTCGTTCTCGCCAGTTTTTGCTGTTCCTACAACGGCTGCTCACCCTACTCATTTCGAGTAGAGCTACTTGTGCCAGGAGAAAGTATTACTGCGGAGTGGATACACTTCATGATGAAAGAGAGTGAAAGGGAAATAAAATAAATTGGAGGAAAACAGACAGAGGCCCATTACCTTAGAAGAAAGTTATGGATTGGTACATTTTTCTTACTTTACTAGGGTGGAAGAATAATAATGTAATGTAATGCGAGAGTGCATATCATACTACGGCCGTTTTGAATGTATATATATATGCGGAATAGACAGATAGGGACTAGACCAGACGCACATCAGCACACACATGTTCTCATTTTGCGGCCCTTTCCAGTCGTCATAATCAAAATGATCATCACTCCTCCAACTTTCAGTTGTGAAAGTGCTGGCTTCCCTCCCTAACTTACCTTTCAGACTGGATGAGGTAACCTCACGGAAAACTCCAACGCAGCCAACTGGAACGATCATCATCATCATCATAAAACAAGCTGACGAAAAGATAGACTTTCCCTGAAAATGTAGTGTAAACTCCTCCTGTGCCACTTACAAATATTCCTAACCGCATAACATTACACAACCCTCTGATTGTAAGGAGGAAAGGAGGAGGAAGTTATAGAATCAGGCTTCTTCAATTTACTGCTTTAGTTCACAAAGTTTTCCTTGGGTTGCAAAGAGAGCATTGTGTCATGACATGTCACTGAGTACACAGCCATTCACTTTCCTTAGGATACCGTTTTTTGTGACTGCGGTGATGCCCAATGATAAAATTTGGTCTCGCAAGCGAGAAAACAGTATCCAAAAGAGCAGATGGAACGGGAGAAAATGTAAAAGTATGGTAATAATAGAGGAGAGAGGTTACGACCAGGTTAGTTAGAAGTGCTGCGAGTAACGTATATAACCTAGAGGAAGTACTGTGACTTTTCTGGCTGTTATTGTGTCCTCAAACCAAAAAAGAGGAAGTTTTGTATGAATACAGAAAAGGGAACGAGGCAAATAGATACTCGTGTAAGTTTTTTAAAATGGAAGCAGTTCCCCTTTCTCTCCCCAACTTTTACTGCTGCCATTATTTCCAGCGAAGAAAATGTGTCTGTTCCAGAGTACCAATCCTAACCCATCATCACACTGCCAGTGCTAAACTTTTTTCTCTCTCCTAGAATATTTTACTCTTTACGAACGTAGGCTATCGCGAGGAACAAAAACTGGGACCTTTCAGCCGTGCAAGGAGAAGAAAGTGAGTCTTCAGAGAAGGTGACTACGGAAAGAAGTTGATGCCAGTGATGCAGGCTAAATAGATGGATGAATGGGAGTGTAAATGAAGAAATCCACTCCATACAAAATAAAATTCAGCTTTATGTATACGATCCAAACCAAACTACCGTCTTTGTTGGTAGAAGCGCCTTAGCACGTTTCTGTAATATTTTTGGGGTTAGCTTAGGGGAAGGTAGGAGAAGTAACAACCTTGCATCCAGTTCCAAATATGCTCCTGCAATTCATTTCCATTCTCTCTTTCTTGCTAGCTCGCACACTCCTCTTTGGATTATATTCCAAGCTCTTGTGCGTTCTTTGGTCTCGGTCCTCGGTATTAATGCACGAAAGCACGCATCGTTATATATCTATATCCAGGTCCTTTCTTAGGTAACTTATGATTGGATGACATCTCATCTTTTCCTTGATGTTGACAAAGCTGAGTTTGATTCAATTGTACTTTCTCCATTTCATATCCAGCATGGAACTGGTAGAATTAGGTGCATTCTTTTACGATGGAATGCGAACAAGAAAATTCTACAATCCTGTTCGTTTTTCATGCGGGAAGAACTCTCGAAAAGATGGTGACGTGATGATGATGACTAAGCTGACTTGAGGGAGACGGTACCTCCACTATTTTTATTTCTTTACGGTATCAAATCACTCAAAAAAAGCTTGTACATAGAGCCTACTCACTCTGGTAGATAGATGCATACATATAATCGGGAAGCTGAACTTTACTCCTCAGCAGCTTTTTTTCCTTCACAGGTATGTTGTTAGTGGTATCATATAAATATGTATGTCTACTTGGAGCTTTACTGGAAAACGCATTCACGTTTCCTTCGTCTACCTCTCTCCATCTCTTTTCCCTTTCTCCCAAGTTGTGAGCAAATATTGCCAGAAATCACGTCAAAAAAGATAGCAAGCTGTTCCATTATCATTATTATTATGTGCCTACTTTTATAATAGATTTTTAGGGGAGATTTTTCTATGTACCGAGCTACGTGTGTGTCTACATGTTCTCCTCCTGCACTTTAGACTTCCTCTTTGAACGAGAGAGCAAAGTCAGGCATCTTCCTACTACATTATTCGACGTCATTCCTCAAACTCTTTTAGGAACCTGATCTAAGAAAGCAAGTTTTGCGTCTTCTGTCTCCTTCCTCGGTACTACAAAATACTGCAGAAATGCTCTATTTTTCCCTGGAAAATATGTGTATGCCCTCTACTTCAATTTTTAACAGCATTCTCACACACCCCATTCTCTCTTAAAAGATGTTTCAGGAGGCTCCTCCATAAAAATGTAGGAAAGACGAGTACAGGGAAAAAGGGAGACAGAAGGGTGATTTTCAATCTCTTTTCTCAAGTCGCAGTAGCACCAGGAGAGAGCCGTGACGTGTAATCAGTTTCTTCGTTCTGCTCAGAATGGCTCCCATTTTAAAATTGACTTGAAACGCATCACATTTTCTTACATTTTTACATTTCGTGTGCTTTTTTCTCTCACACTCCTCTCATCAGCCTCTGAGAGCACTCTCACTCCCGACCATCTTATTTTCATGAACTACTTCTTTTTCCTATCGTTTTTCTGTTACAAGTCACCAACCACTACAATCTCATGTCGCTCTTTATTTCTCCTTCCCTGTCGTCGAGGGTTTCTGTCAAGTCATTGTCATCATTCCTCGTGTATAGCGCCACCTTAGACCATCCTCTTTTCTTTTCTTTCCGAGAATCATGCACACACGTCCGTCCTTCAATGTGACGACTCTGCTTGGCTCCGCGTTCCCCATTTTTATAATAATGATGTTTTTTTTAAATCTGACGTACTATTCCGCTATACATGCCATCTAGCCTCCTTTTCATTTACGCTAAAGGCGAGAGAAAAGAAGAGAAACTTTGTGAAAGAAACGCAATGCAATGCAGAAGCGAAAGCACACATTTTTACTATCATGATGATGGTGTCGGAGTCGGGACTTTGTAACTTCCTATATTATTATGCAATGTCCTGGAAGACAGTGATATTGCCCCTCTGAAGTTTGCCCTTGTCGTACCATGAAGAAAGTTGGTTTAATTTTTTGGAGAAAACTGTGAGGTGATGTCATTATCATCATCATCGTGAAAAAGCTGAAATGCGGTATGACTGAATGTCAGAGTGGGAAGAATGAGTCTTTCTAAATAGGAAAAATTTCTGGACTAGAAAATACACGAAAAAAAGATACAAAAAGAATGTAACAAGAAAAGTGGGAGAAGATGTAAGTAGAAGATAGGGAATGTAGTATTGCTTAGGGTGGAATAGGAGCCGTGTACTCTATCACCGCATCGCACCAGTGTACGAAAATGTCGTCGAGGTCCATTACGTGCTCACTGTCATTTCTATCGCAGGAACAAAAGTACGAGGAGAGGAGTAATAAGTGCGGAGTCGAGTTAGCTGGAGTGAGAGACAAGCTGAGATTCCGTTTCGACATTCTAGCTACTAACTAAGTACGGATATGTGTATATTCTTTAGGTATGGGACGTAAGCCAAATTGAAAGGGATATCATTCGGGGAAAGGGAACTTTTGGTCATTCATGAGTTTCTGGGATTTGTCCCTATAAAACGGCATTTCCAATATAAAGCACTTGTCATCCAGTTTTACGTAATCAATATTCTTTGTGTACGGAAAAGCCTTTTGAAGTAAATACCATTTTCCTTTCTTTCATTCCTGCTCGCTCACTCTCATGCTTCTCGCCTTTGTGTGTGTTCTCCTTCCATGAGATACCTAAAAGGGGAGCGTTTTGCGTGCGGATATGGAGAGGGACTATATACGTGAAACTAAATACAATCCAAATTACAACTGAGCTCCATTTCCCAATATGCACCGCACAGTCACCAAAAAAATCATCAATATGAGGAGACCACCAGCAGTACTAATACTGCTTCAGGAAAGTTATCTCCAAACAAAGAGCTTTAGTTATTGAGAGCGCAGGCAGGAGAGTGTTTCAGAGAGTGAGAGATTCAATCTTTCCCTAAGTTCACTCACTTTGAGAGAGAGAAGGAAGAGAGACTCACTAACTCTGCACATTTCTGTCGGTCACATTTCACTCACTTCTTTTTTCCTTCTGTAGATCACATCATCATCAACAGCATTGGGTTCACAGAGAAGTCGCGGTCCCTATCTATAATCTTATATTCGAAGAGTGTGGTTTTACCAATAAAAATGTATGGTCCTTTATACTTAGAAAGTATAAAAATGTATTCGCCGGGGAGAGAATTGCTTCCCCGTTTTTCCCTCGCACTCCCTCGCATGAATGGAGAAGCATTATGGTTCTTCTTCAAATGACATTTTTTCTGGTACGCAAAAAAGTGGAAAAAGGAACAGAAGAAAGGGCAATAACTTCCAACTTTTTGCCATAAAATCACAGTATTATGGTAACTACATTGTATTACTTCCTCCCAGTTTCTTCCAATGGGTATAGTAAAAGATGCAGATACCTAGTTATGTAGCAAAGGTGTCATCCACGGTATAAAAGTCATTGCTTTGTCCTCCTCGTTGACGTCTCGGCCGTCATCTCGTTCCCCTATTTCTGAAGCAGGAGCAAACCCACTCTCCCAATCTTGGCGAATGTTTCTCTCAAAGATTGCATTCATTGACTTGAGTAGTATAGCGCACTGAGACAACGACCACCACCGTCATCATCAGATATCACAATAAGTAAACTTTCAAAAATACACTGTTGCGGAGATAAGACGGTAGTACGAGAGTGAACTGCTATACGTCCGCGTTCCACATGACCACCAATCTGACAATGTCGTAGTAGGCAGAGTCAGAGTAACCATATACACTAAAGTCATTTCGCCTCTCTATTAAAAATCTGGGTTGGTTCACTTCACATTCATATCACCTTCCCATCACCATCTCAAGGAAAGAGCAAAGTGAAGAACGCGAAGATAAAGAGCAAAGAGCACTTACACAATCTGCATACTTCCTAGTAAGTTTCCTTATGGACGAGGAAAGGGAAAAATCTGCTTTCAAGTGATATTTTCCCCTTCTTCCTACACTTTGTCTCTAGATATTTATGGTTGACTGACCAAAAACAGATTATGCATGAAAATACATTAGAATATTTTTGTGCGGAGAAAGAGTTGACTCACTTGACATTTTCATATGATGCGTGTATCATCATTAGCGGAATTGGGAAGGGAATTTTTGCACCTTTCGTCATGCCATTTTTATTGAAACTTCTTTAGTGCGCGGCCTACCATCGTTTATCTGCCTTTGTAAACAACTTCCGCTCCCCAACTTTCTAATGCCATGCGATAGTGACTCTGGTTTGTCTAACTATCGATACGCTTGTCTTGCTCAGACATCTTCTTAGATCTTCAGTCGAATAGACTGAACACGGCAAAAGCAAAGCACAATTTCGAGGCTGAACGAAAGTCGATAATCCGTTTGTATTTCTCTAATTACTTATAAAAGACAGTAATAAAATATTGCTTTGATTTGATAACAACTGCGGAATCTCATTTCCAACCTCGTTCCAACTTTTTCGATAACCCTGCTAGTTTTGGTTCTTCTCAAAAGTTGCACTTGTAGCATCCGATTTGGTTTGAATGACTTAGCAAATAGTTGTATTATTGACTAGCGCAGCTGTGCCCGTACGTGCAACTTTTAGCTATGCAAGACAAATATCGGAGATGTAAAAGAAATTACAGGAACCCAGAACTTTTAAATGAATTTTTGCCTAACTTGCGCTAAAGTTGGTAAAGAAGGCGTATCGAATTTTACAAGTTATTGTATATATTGAAGTTGCAGAGGTGGTACTCTGTACCATTCCAGAAAAAATGTCAACAACAAAAGTTTTTTTTCTTCGCTTTCCCCAGCAGAGTCACAGACATTACAATAGATCATATATATACGTTTACTCTTGTGGGCGTCTCACCATAAGAAATTGTTTATATACTAACAAAGTGGAATAAAAAATTGCGCCGAGAATATAGCAATGTAGCAGTAGCAATAGTATCAAAAGTGACAATGAAAAATACTCGACGTTTCTTTCTCGAACAACAAACCTACTCGGCGGCTATTCCCCATTATGGAAGCAAGAGATGAAAGGGGAAAATATGACAGTTTCTGGAACCCATTTCTCATTCTGTAATAGTATTGCGGGGAATAGGGCGTCCATTTCCTATGATCGTTTTGACTCTCGGACATTTTGTATAAATTTTATTTTTATGCAGGACAAGAAAAGGGAGTAAAAAGCCGGAGACAAAGGCAGAGGAAGACAGTGGCACAGTATCTAATATTGAATTTCGAGAATCGTTGTAGAAATGAATGCAACTTCAGGGAAAGGAATAACTTGAAAGGGAGGTTGAAAGGAATTGCCCTAAATGTTTACATACCTTCCAGTACTTGATGATGATGAAGATCAGTGGAAAGGAAACAGGAAAATCTAGAGAAAACAAGTAAAAGAAACAGAACGTAATACATCTACTATGTGCACAAACATAGATGAAAGTTTTTTTTCTCTATCTAAAATTGATCCTTATTGGGGTGCTGAGTGAGCCGAGCCAAACTAGATGAAGGAAAAAAGTTGAGTTTGCCCATTCAGTATGATAATGTATACCGTTCCTTTGCTTATAAATTGCAAAATAAACTGTCAGTTTTTTCTCTTCATCCTTTTTTCTCTGCTGTTTTTTTCTTTCCGCTGATGTTGCTCCCTTATTTCCATTTTTCTGCACTGGGAGCAAAACCGCTAGTATAGGTAGGAAAAGCCAATGTGTGCACACGCTACATGATATTGGTGAAGGTACCCGGAACAACTGGGTGTAGCCCTTCGTTTTAAGAAGTTTGTTCCAGCTTTTAGAAATAATGATGGCAACTTCCAGTAAAAAATATTTCTCCCCTTAAAGCGTTGCTTGTACAAGTTCAAGTCAGCAGAAGAATGACGAGAAAGCCTGTTCGTTCCATTTGGGAAAGAAAAATGTGAGCGGGTAAGTACATCGTCATTGTCTCTACATGAGGAACGACACAGTCGAGCCTTGTAGAGAATAGACGCTCTGCTCTACTTTACAATTCAGGAGGGGCTTCAATGCTATATGTACGCAATTGTACAATTGAAACCTGTTTCATTCTATTGTTGGCGAACGATAAGATTTTTCGTATGGAAGTGTGTACAAGTATAAACACATTTACCTTGCTCTCTTTTTTTATAAAAGTTTGTGCACTCCCCTTTCTTATTGCGCCAGCTTCTGCTTTTCTCTGCTGCAGGGAGAAAGCTGTATAATCCCACGTCGTTATTGTTATGTGCCTTCCGTTTCTTCAAAGTTGAAAGTAAGTGAAAGGAGAAACTAGTACCGGGCGAAATTTTGTAGAAAAAAAGTTTTTCAAGAAGATACGTGCTGAAATGAAGCAATAAACCCTTCACCTTTTTGCCCTGCAACAGAAACTGCTTAAATGCATAAATTGGTGGAACAGAGGGAGGGTATATGTGTGTGACAAAATGAGTAATTTAGTGAAGGTGTAGAAATTGCATTAGTACTTTTGAGTAGATTTATTGAATAAATTAAACAATTGTGGATGGAAACGGCTTTGAAAGTTGTAATAAATACTGCAATTTACTCAAGTACTAATACTAACTAATATCATATAATGGAACTTTAGGTTTTAAGCTGGCAAAAAATTGAAAAGTTTTCAAAGCTGATATAAAGTTTGAGATGCCCTGGAATTGTGAGCAGTTCGTTGCGCCAGTATTGCCACTTGCCACTATCGATATTGATAACTGAATAGCTTCAGCAGCAAAACTGGGAAACATAATAATACTTATCTTATATGGTAGTGGAACGCAACGAAGGAAAAAACTGAAAAGAAATGAATTCTTGGATATTTTTTTCTTCTTTCGATCGGACCATCGCATCTTCTCCATTGCTATTGCCACTAGCATTACATCAAGCTGAGCTCCCATTACTATTGACACCCATAATGGTTCTCCAAACTTTTTTTCTGCAGTGAAAGGAGCGAGGCTAGAGAGTCAGGAGAGGAAAGGAAAAGGAAATAAAATGAGGGAACTTTCTCGTTCTTGCTCAGCTTTCCTATTAGCTTCGCCGTAGCCAAAGTAATAACAGTAGCATAAAGATGGAAACAGTCTTAAGTTGGTGATGGTGTGCAGCAGGAGCAGGGGCAGCAGCAGTTTGCTACTACTACCGCCAGCCATTCTTACTCCGTCTTCGTTATAGTACTGGAAGAGTACTAAAAAGAGTAATAATGGCAATTGATACGTGTGGCCATCCGATATAACCAGCAAGGTTTTTTGCACTGTTTGCAGAAGCATTTACAGTTGTCGGTATAAAGATGATGATAATGATCCCATTGCCTAACTCGTCGTCTTCGTCTACGGCGGTTGTGTTCGTTCGGTATTTTCCCTTGCTAAACAAGATATGATGTAAATATCAGCAGAGAAAGTAAACACGGGTAGTGACTATTTACCTTGTTATTTGACGTCTTCCCCAGACACAGAATAGAGAGCGAGATAAAGTAAGTCTGGATTCACAGTGTGCACTTATTTCTTTTAGACCATTTTCAAGTGGGTCCAATAGAGAAATGGGAACTGCACCATTACAGCGGATGGGAAGGAAACTGAAAATAACTTTTCACAATAGTTTTTAGTTGGCGATTGTGTGCAGCATGCATATTCAACACTCGCCCTTTTTGCCTTTTTGGCTAAAAAATACATTTGATAATCTGCACGGACAATAAAGCAAGTGTGCTTTATGACACGAGCAGAAAAAAGATTAAGCATGGAAATATGTATGGGAAGGAGAAAATGTGCTAAATATCCTTGGTCGCCCTGTCTCCGCTGGACTACCATTCCGGTAATCTATGCATGTCACTAGAAGAAATATGTACGGTATGAATCATGCAAGGACAAAGGCTTGCCTGTTATTTACGATCAACATCATCAGCATCTCACACACAGCATCAGCCTATTCATAATATTTACACAGTGGCAGTCACCACATATATAAACCATGACATATCAAACTTCTGAAAAGAATATTAAATATTATCTATTTCATAAATGGGGAAGTCTATCCTCGGTTGGCCTTACAGTAGCAATGTGCATCAGTCCCAGCTAGCTATAGCACTTTCCGTAACTTAGCCGAAACGAAAAATTGAAAATGTTACGTTTTCCTGTGTAGCCCGCAAAAAATAGTTTCTTATACAAGTCATCATTCACCGTCGCACTACCACCTTCTCGGTGGAGAGTTCGTGCTCGATGCTCTCCTTTCCCAGCGCTTTCCTAATATATATGAGATAAACGTGTAGGTAGCATTTAAAAGTAGAATGAAACGCAGTGTGCGATGAAAGAGAAAAATCCCTCTACCACTACTGCAGTATTAAGTAAGCAGTGTATGATATGGCATTGGCTCCAGCTAGAATTTTACGACCGACCGTTTCAGCTATTAGTTTGCAAACGATATAGATCATTAGTTCTCATCTCATATCGTGCTACTTCCCCTTTCCTAGTGGTAGCAACGCTGGTAAGCTCAGCAGATAGGTGATGACGACGATGAAGATGAAGAAGGGAAAAAAATGGTAGAAAATGGTTTTTATGTGGGTAATGTCCATTTTAGTTCTCTATCTCTTTTCAGAGGTTTTTCTACCTATCTGTATGTGCTGGTGTTAAAAAACTGGATATAAGCATAGGCATTAGGAATATTTAGAAGATGCTCTTTTTTCTGAGGCTTCACAGTGGCTAGCTTAATCTTCCACAGCAATCCACTTAATACGTCTTACGACATTGACTACGAGTTCGTTTTTCGTGCGCAGCCTGGAGTTTTCCCTTTTTATTTTTTCAGTGATCTCACATTGTCTTTGCTCTACTACCTGTGTGCAAGAGATGTTTGAAGTTGGAACAATATTAATGTTGGCTATTACGGCTGCATGATCATCGGAAGATTAGAGACTTTCCTTTAGCTGCAGAAAAACCTGTGTAACATTGTCGTTGGTAGGAATCACCCAGATGAGGTATCTTCGAACTGAAAAGCTTCCTTCTACTAAAAGGAATGGCAAAACGCAATAATCGCGAATTTTCTATGGGCCGTAATCGAATGGGCCTGAGCATACACGTACGCGGAAAAATAGATGAGGCTGAACAGGAGCCTTGCATTTTTGTAGAGTTTACTCTTATTGTAACACGATGACAAAATTACTTCCACCCGTAAAAAATATGTTCCTTTTAAGAGCATTATGTGCTACAGATTAAAGCAATATTAGCAAAGAAATTTCAACGTTGTTTTCTCTTACTGCGTAGGTAACAAAGTATGAAACTATTTATCGATTTAGTATCGATTTCTATGTGGCCGCAGAGGTTATTTTAGGAATTTAAGAGGAGACACTGCTTTCTCACCATGCTGCGGAAGGTAGTCCACTTGATCTCATCGTTGCAGTGAAAGAAAAGATCGTGCGTAACTTAAGGGACAGATAGTGTGGGTTGGTGGTTAGCTGTTATTTATATCGGGTTTATGGATGACTAACTTTTTCTCAAAGTTTTACAGCTCTTCGAGCACACATACTCATCCACATCCTTTGTGAAATTTATTTTTTGAGGGAGGAAAAATTCAATGGCAATTACGAGTACGACATGAATTCTAGATAGGAATTTTTCTTTCCAATCGTAGACATGTGCATTATCGTGAACACGCAGTCAACCTAAGATAAAACAAAACTATTTGGGACTCATATAAGATTACCTAAGCCTAGTAAGAGGTATGACCTTAACTCTACTTGGATTAAAGCTCTTAACTTTTGTTGTTGTCTTTTTCTCCCGTGTACTTCCCTCTTTGCTTAGCCACTTCCAAGGCTGAGCCAATGGAGGATCCCTTGCTGGTAATAATAATTATACGGTAAACCCATTAGAAAAGAAATATGAACGAGCCCCAGATAAGAGGAAAGGTAAATTGTAGTTGGATAGATTACATCTTCCCTTTCGTTATACTCCCGTATTGCCCAGAATGTATAAGCGGACATTCAATCCCTTTCTGAAAAAATACCTCGTCGTAAACTTTGCTGGACAAATCCTTCTCCTGACAAATCTTAGGAATTTTTACAACTACCTAAATATTCTTAACCTTGTCTCATAATAACTAAGCAAAAGGATTTTGGTACCACATTCTCAGATTTTTTCTTTGCTAAGCGAAAGAAAAAAGTTTCTGGAATTTTGGTAAACCCTCTCTTCCAGTTCAGTTGAATAGGGGAAAGAGTTAACAAAAAATCGCACAAGTCCAGTTCTGGATCTGCTGTGTTTAGATATGCATACCAAGTGCCGTGAGTTCGGCAACCAGTCAGAGTGGTACATTCCCGTTGATTTTGTTTGTAATTTTTTTTTCTATGAATGAGACAAGTACAGAATGGGATGAATGAGTGTGTAAAATACGGCGTAGTGGAGAGAGTATCGAGAGAGTACTGGGTAAACTTTTTACTCGTCTCGTGTTTGTTTTTAGAGTGTACTAGGAAGCACAAAAAAGTCAGGGTTAATAAGAACGGACTGAGGGAGTGAGGAAACCGGGAACGTAAACTAAGCTGTGTTCAGTGGGTCCTTCACTGTCTGAAAAATGGAGCTGTTAGTAGTTGATGTGTGATGCGATGTATGAGAGCATCTCAAACTTATAAATTATTGTACAATAGGAACAACTTTAAACAAAAATCGGGTCTACCTTCCTTCCTCCCATAAAACCGTTGGTATGCATTTAAATCAAGGAGGTAGAGGAAGGATGATGGAATAAATGCCAGTAAAAATATATAGACGGGATGATCAAGCATGCATAGAATTTTTGGATTGTTGATGTGAATTTTGAGTGGTGAATTGAGATAAGAGAAAAGAGAAGTAGCTCCGAGCAATGATCATCATGATACCCTGCGAGAGAGCGAGATCAGACTCTTTCTTTATTTCACCCGAGTTTCTCTCTCTTTCCCTCTGTGCGGGTAAAGGATTGAAGAGAGGAAAAAGCTCGTAGTCGAGTAAACAGGCAATCGCGTTACACACTACACATTGGCAGCATCCTGCTTTTTCCTCCAATTTTACAATTTTTACTACCTCACAAAGAGAAGCTCAAGTGCCGGTGCGGTGAAGGCAGAGAGACAGGAAAAAATATATCTTTGAATAAAACCAAGTCACATGTATATTTTTTTAGAGGAAGAAAAATATTTTTTGCTGAATGTGCCCATATTGTGCAGCAAAACTTACAATAAAAGCTCAGGCTGCAACAGAGTATACTAGAATGGAGTATGGGCTACGTTCTGCTTTTTTCACCAGCATTTTTTCCTTTTTTGCCACAGAAGAGCTTCCTCTTTCCATATGCCAAAGAGGAAACCTTTGGAGATTTATGTCCGGCAGTTTGAAGGAAATGTGAGACAAGCCCCTCCAGGTCTATTTACGACTAAGATCATATCATCCTTAAACATCTCTTCCTCTTTGCACCTAAACAGCATAATAATTCTCGTTAAGTCTATACATGTGGGATGCTTCTGGTTTCTATCTTTTTCACTGTACGCACTGCATCCTAAACTCGTAGAAAGAGGAATAAAAATACACAACTATTTCATCAGCATTGTAAAAAGCAGAGAAGCACACTATTTTCACAGTGGTGTGGTATGTCATATACGAGCAAAATCATGTAATAGTAGGGTAGGTTGCTGTTCAACTCATTTCTACTCTTCCTTATTATTATTGCTTGTAGCAGTACCACCCGTGATGCCTCTTTAATTTTTACCTCTATGCCTTCCCCTGGCTCTCCGACACCACAGATCCTTTGTTTCAGTTGGAGAGAGAACAGAGGAGTTGGTAGATGCAATCCATCTTATTTTTTAAAAAGATTTTCCCTTCCTCTCTCCATCTCTGTTGGAATAGGTTAGGATGGTTTAAAGATTCATGACTGGAAATATACGGTTGGAAAGTGCATCTCAGTAAGTTATCAATGCTGATGTGGTGCCCAGGTTAAATATAGAAAGAATGTTTGTAGGACAAAATATTAGTACCTAAATTGAGTGGAGGATGGTACTGTCACACACTTGATAGGAACAGGAACACAGAATACAGCCTTGCCATATCAAGTAAATAATGTGCAACTGCAGCACTTACTCGAGGAAGCGACAAACCAGTATACCTATATTGGAAGGGAGTGAGAGAGTCTCCTACATTAAACTAATTTTTATTTGGAACGTTCAGATGTTTAAACGACAGTGCATTCGTTGTAAAAATATGTGTAGGAAGCAATGGTGGTAGATAGATGCTCTCATATCTTATAGCTAGTTGGAAAAGTTAGTTTCATTGTTTGGGTCTGTTCTGCCTCCTTTTTTACGACTTTTAAAAGATTTTTATTTACTGTGTGTAGTTAAGACAAAATCTTACTTCCCTCCTCATCCTCTCTCATTCCGAGGTAGAGAAATCATTGCAATATTGTATTGCCACATGACTAGGAAGGACTTTTTCTTCATGATGCATTAGCTCATTAGATCCAGTTTGAGAATTTTTCGGTTCACCTCCAAATCAGCCAGAATGGGGTTGTAAAATGTAAAGAATTTGAAATGAAGATGTACGTGACACCACAGAGCAGTGCGAATGAGCACTATTACTCGGAGTGAGTGGGGGTCGCCGTTGTCGTCCTTCACTTAAATGCTAGAGTACGTGTATACGAAAGTACGAGAGAAAAATATAAAAGTCATGTAATGAAGGTTGTTCTTTTTAAAAGCTTAGGCTAATATACTGTTTATGACCCACCGTGTCTACTAAATGAGTGTGTGATGGGATGGAAGATGGAACTCGGAAAAGGGAAATACGAAGAAAGAATTCAGTTGATGAGTCTTCCTTTTTGTGGTTTGTTTATATGAGAAAAATCGTTATTTTTTGTGTGAGCTATTCATTAAACTTTTTCAGGGTAAACCCTAAAAGTTCGTGCTCTCTAAGCGAGCTGCTGCAACAGTAAAGTGGAGAGATGTGTGTGTGTTTGCTTATCTTCTTTCTCATATGTGCTACTCCGAGCTCAACTTTTACTACTTGAAAGAAGTAAAAACAAAAACAGGAATATTTTTACGAGTCCGTAATATTATAGGGTCTCAAGGGATACCGACCGACCATTGGTGGCGGCGGCGTCACCGGCTTTTTTATTCTCTTTGCCTATTCAACTGGAATGCATTCATATGTCTTCTTCCTCAGCTAGCTAGCCACTTTCAAAGATTAAGTTGTATTTTTCAAGGGAGATGTGCATAAAGCTCCCACAGTTATAAAACAAAAGTAGGATTGGAACCGGGAGAAGAAGAAAGGCTCCTTGATGTGATTAACTTCATTTATGCATTCACATACGATTTTCAGTGGAAAAGGAAAAATGTGCACAAGCTGGTGTGTTCCTTCTCTTTGTTAAAATTCCCAGATAACCTCTCATCTCGTAAATCACCGAAAGTGCCCAAAAATTTTATTTACTTCAGAACCATAAAACTATAGCGCTCTAGTTCCGGCTCCAGGCTAGAATAGTCTGGGAGGATATTAGAAACCTTTGGAACCAGAATATTGCAGGATAGGCTGAATGTCGCTGTCAGTAGCTAAAGACTAGCGCACCCATAACCTATAGCAGCCACATTTCGTACATTTGGTGTACTGAAAAAGTTTCAATCTGCAAAGATGAACGAGAAACGATAAAGTTAAAATGCTCTAAGATCCTTTGAGTCTTGCTCAGCAAACGATCCAACACAATTTACTTCTGAAATCTTTCTAAAAAATAAGTGGATGGAAGTTTGGAAGAAGGATGTTTCTTTTGTAAGCGCTTTTAGCAGACCTCATGAATTTCACGCTCCCTTCGTACCACTAACAAAGTTAACCCAGGTGAATCGCTCACTAGGTTGATTTTACAGTGGAAGCCTCTGAATGTAGAAATTAAAAAATTCATACAATAATAGGAAATATAATGATTATCGCAATAATGTGTTTTATGTAACATTGTTCTGTTTCGAAAGGGAAATATATTCTACAATTACCCTTTCGCAGTAGTGACAGGAAAAGAGTTTTAAATTAAAAAAGCCTCGTCTTATTCATTCAAATTTAGCAGTCAGTGAAGAGTTTTTACTATTTAAGCTTGAAAAATACGACGGTGGGGGATCAGCATTTTTGCTTAAAAAGTACCACAATCCATGCTGAGCCATTATTATGCAGATTGAACTTAATACTGACTTGAATGTGAGGAGGGGAGAGAGTGAGTCAGACAAAAACTTTTTTCTATAATTCTCCACATAGCCATACCATAACCTCACAAAACAACGGAAAAACCGCCTACTATTCTTAAGTTTGCTAAAGAATTAGTGCCTGAAAAATTGCTTGCTTGTAGAAAATCGTCATCGCTATCATCATCTCAGTCCTTTTTTGCTATTCCTGAAGCCAAACGTTAGAAAGATTCTAACCCATTAGGCTGAAGTTTTTAGTGAAAGTGTATGTCCCAAACTCCCAAGGACATTAGACTTACCGAGTACACTGCCTCGTCTTCGATGCTATTAAAAATGAAACACTTTTCGCTAATACACTTTAAGCGAGACGATCAAGTAGAGAAATAAAAAGCTGTAAATAGATTTCCTATGTACAGTCTCGATTGTAGGCTACGTTCTCAAGAAAATGGCTGCTCCTATCCTAAAGTCCTATATTGAATCCTTTAAAGTACCAAGTGTCTTCACAAAAGAGAGGAATCTGAAAATCACTGTGAATTAAATAAAGTTGAAAAAAGAACTTTGTTTCGATTCAATTCAAGATGAACTGAAAAAATATCTAACAAAAGTGAAGAAAAGTGGTTTTTCACTGCTGTAAAACTAATACTTTACGTGATGAAATTGAGGGAAAGGACTGTGAAAAACAAAAATAGTTCCATGCAGACTGGATTTATTTTTTGAAAAGAGGAAGAATGAAAAACACAGCATGGACTTTTTGCAATTTGGTCTTTTGAAAATTTGTGCAAGTCACTGTATTAACCATAAGTACAACTTACCGATGAAGAGGAGCATCACTTTTTGACGTACCTAAGTATGTAAAGCGCGAAAGGCACGAAGCATTTAACCAGATTCTTATTAACCCGTTAAGACTATGAAGTTTCATAAAAATATTCACGGGCGAGGTGTTTTGTGCTTATACGATTCATAATGTTATTATGGTTTCACCTATGTAAAAAGAATTCAAGAGATTAAAACTAGTTTAAAAATAAAGTTGAGGATTTCAGAGCCGCTTTCAAGTACTAATCCCGCACACTGAACTTGATTCGAGAATGAAAGGTTCTGTACTCGTTATTACGTCAGCATGTGGGTCGTCATTACATTTGCTAGGACAAACTCTCAATATTTTCGTATGATTTTGCCCAAGTACAGTATGAGCGCTGTGCTTAGATTAGAATAGCAACTGACAAAAGGAAATATAGTGGTGTGCGCTATAACCCAGGTACTGTGCCGCATTCGCATTCGTGGTGAAGGAAGAGTAGCGCCATTCCCGGTTTAATATGGAAATGAGACAAGTTTTTACTACTCCTTGTCCAGCATTTGCATTCGAAGAATGGCCTTCACGTCCACATCCCCCGGTGTAATTTATTGCTGTCGCTGCTAATGAATGGAGTTGGAGACAGAAGTGGATAGTTTTTATTGCAACATCCAAAAATATCTGCAATATTACTCATTTTTATGAGGAAAGCCACTTCAAGCTATTCCGCCAGTTAACATCTTTGCAACATCGGGATTTGTAAAACCACAGCCATATCAATATCAGTTTCCTGATTTTGATTTGTTAAAGCATCACGAAGTCCTACGAGAAGACACTTGACATAAAATATTATATTCTATTCAGTTTGATTGTTTGCACACTGGAGGAGGAAGAATTCAGAATTTATTGGCTGTGAGATTTATGTGCTAGCTGTTAAAGTGGTCACAGTGTAATAATAATGTGGCAATATTAAAATGGGATAAAAATGTTTCTTAGCCAAAGTTTAATGTAAAACGAGAAAGAAATAGGAAATGGAAAGAAAAATGCGAAAAAGGATAATAAGCATTGAATTAATTTCCCGACTTATTTCTAGTAGTGGAAACAGGGGTCAATTCAAAAGAAGCGAAAAAAAATCCTGAGCGGAAATGGAATTGCATCTCACATATGCAGTACGTATAGTGCTACTTAAAATATCTGTTTGGTGGCGATTCTGAAGATGTGAAGAAGGAGGTGGTGTGGGCACAACTCCTCCATACTCCTCCCCTTTTTTCAGTCAGTCAGGCAAGCGGAATCCTCTTCCGCTTTTTTATTTTTCCCATTCTTTTTCTTTGACTTGACTAGTACTGACTCCTCTGCTCTCTCTCCCTAGCAAGTTTCATTTTTTTAATTCGATGCATTTTTATTAAAGCTTTTTTAGGAGGAATGTGTGAATGTGAGAATTTTATGACGGATTTGTGAAACTTGAGAATTTCTTTCTTCGCCTTTTTCATAACACCTACCTATGTCGTGTGGAGAGACGAGAGGAAATGTGACGTCGTTCATTTCGCTCATACATCTTTTCGAGTACGTACGGATAAGCAATGCATTGTGTAACCAGTTTCGGATATAATATGATGCAAGGAGTGGAAGAAATGCCGAAACGTATCTTACTCAACTTTCTAGTCTGGATTTCTCTCTCATTTTTATAAAAAGTCTGGAGCACGAAAAGAGTTTACCACAGGTTTCGCTTTTCCATCTCAAATATTCTCCTCCCATTTCTTACAATAAACTTGTTCTGAATAATAACCTTTTGTTAGAAAAGCAGCATTATCCAACCTTACACCGGCCCCATTGTACGAGTCAAGTGTGTAACCAGTAAATATAAAAAATACGAAATGACAACCTACTTTAATCTATATGAAATTTACAAGAGGACGAGGCCTCACTACAGCACGCCCGCGTTTCCATATATTCCACTACACTTTTGCTAGATTCGTGTGGGATGGCACATGATTCATGCGAGGCACAGATTTCCTTTTCCCCTTTTCGTGTATTGAGACATTTCACACATGTATGTAAAAATGCTCCTACAATTGGTTTCAACTCACGATGCCAAAAGAGTTTAAAACTGCAGGGTGCACACTTAAAAATAAAATGCACCTATTGTGAGTGAAACGGAGAAAGAGAAAAAAATAGTTTGTAACTCTTTACATACATTCACACAGCGCTTGAATTGTCCAGGGAGATGGATGGATGCAGAGCAAAATCGTGACCTGCCTATCTCACGACTTCGTTTCTAATCAAAAACTGCTGTATGGTATTTATAACAATATTAAAATCGCCATTAAATGAGACTTGGGCTATATTATTGCCGAGAGCAGTAAATTTGGCAGTATATCATTGTACGTATATCTAACTAAATTATATATCAGTTTAAGGTAGAATGGTGAGAAAAGCATTCTAAGTTTTGGAAGAAGATCACGACAATGACATTACTTATTTTTGTGTTGTTGCTCAAGATAGATAGTAATAATGATGATGAAAAGCGTTTTGGCTCAGATCCACTGCTCCTTGTAGGTTTTACCGCATCCTCGGGAAAGTGGTAGGAGAGCTAGACGGGAGAGGTACAGCCTCTCCCATTTTTCTAAAGGACAGAAGGAACGAATAAAGAAAAAAACGATGAAGTACTACTTCTCTCTCCCCTTCCATACACTTTTTGTGTGCCTCAAACAGGAAACAAAAAAGAGGAATGACTGAGAGAGACTTCATCTACCACATACATTTTTTGGATTTCAGTAAACTTTCAGTATTATTTTCCTCTCCCCTCTTGCAAGTCTTGAACTCGCCTACAGTTTATTTCTCCTTAAAGATCTTTCCCGAGAAAAGCAACAAGAAAAAAGACAATTGAGTTTTCTTATTTTTTGTTCTCCCTTGGTGAAAGCAACCAAGTCGGATAGTTAAGAGAATATAATAAATACGGAGAAGGGGTAAAGGGATTTGATGATGATGCCGTTGCCGTTCATGAAGTTAACGCTATATTGCGCTATGAAGCTAAAATGCCTAGTTGAACCCGTGCAGCAGGAGCCATTTCTCCTAGGTAAATATCGAGATTATATCCATGAGAAAAGTCGTACACACGAACAATTTCACAGAAAACTTTTCTATATCAGGTAGCAGAGCACACTTTCCTTGTGTACACCGTTTTTGTTATCATTTCTGCTCTTCGTCTTAAGTCCTACTAAAATCAAGTATTGTATACGCTATTTCTTAAGTAGACTTTTCCCTCTCTCTCTCACCCAACTTGTTTTTCTTTCTCTTTCTTTGACCACCACCTCTGCCAAAGCAGGTTACACGAGCTCACACACTAATACAGCGGTAGTCGTGGTAATCGTGAAACATGGGAGAATATATATGTCTTCTTTGTCGTTTCTTGGCAATTCACAATGGCTCTTCATTCCAATATTGGACTTGTTCCGCAAGTGAAGTTTATTTAAAGCTCGATTAGATTGCTTTTTTCTTCTTTCCCCGTCTCTTTGACCACCACTCCTTACTTACTTAGCGGTAGTAACTGTATCCAACACAATATGAGACCAGGAAAGAGTAGCAGCGGTGAAACTGAAGAAGAATGATGAAGACGAGGATGATGATGATAATGATGAGGAAGACGATGTGTTTATGTTACCTTTTTTTCTTCCGCAAAAATAGGCTAAGAAGACTAATACATACCGATTCTTTTTTGACTTTTGACCATGGGAAATGAATAAGGAAGAAGGTGTCTCCTTTATAATATCATCTTAAAAGTATGTAGCAAAAAATGTGTGGACGGGGAGTGAGCGACTAGAGTGGGTAGCTGGAATGTGACTAGGTAGATATAAATGTAAATGGGCAGGTACGGGTATAAAATAGCATCTTTTTTGTGAGTAGGTGGATGGACTCGCAGTTCTATTATCATTCCATGAACAGCACACAAGGGAAACGGGAAAAGGATATTTAGATTGAACAAAAGCTTTATCGAAAATACGACCTTATTTCCTTGAGTCGATAACATTTGTGTATTATTGGCTTGATGTGCTTCCACATGCTACTATTCCTTTGGTAGAGCCCGCACTGCCAGCACTCAGCAGGCAGGCACATGCACACACTCACTTATTTTTACGGAGAACTCTCCCTATTACTCGAAAACATTGTAAACTAACATGCGAACACGAGGGAATGCATAAAAGGATGGAAAAGCTGATTTTCTCCGGATATTTGCCAAACTCTTAGACTGGTAAATGCTTTCACAAGAAGTGAAAGAGAAGGGCGGACGGAAAGGAGATGCTTTTTTCACTGCTCCTATATTTTCTTTCATTTACCTTACTCTGCCTACTTCTCGGAGTTGTTCACTCTCTCTCTTCAGCTTTTCCTCTCATCTGCTAAAAGATTATTAGATTCCTTTCTTTTCCTATTTACTCCCTCTCTAACAGTTTCTCATTTCCTGTGTGACCCAAACGGCGTAGAAAGAGGGAGAGAAGAAAAACAAAGTACGCAATGTAAAATTCTTATTGTATTTAATCATTGTGATTTTTCTCATTTTCTTTTTGCAGGTAAGCATGACTGATTTCGGATTTTCCCGTAATTTAATTCTGGAAAGGGAGTCCTGAATGGAAAATGGAGTGGATGTGAGATAGCTTCCTTCTCCTTTCTTCGCACGTTGGGTGTATGTATAGTCGTGTACTTGTATGTGAGCTGCATGATGGATGATTAGCGCTAAGTTACTTTCACTGTAATGACAGAGATTACACACGTTTGCTTTTCACAGCAAAGGGGAAAAGGAGAAAGTATTTTGGTTGTTGATAGTGCTGATACTGTAAAAAATGGGGTTGCTCAGTCAAAAGTTAACGGGGACACCTTTCTCAATGACTCGAGTAAACTTCGGAATTTAAAATTTTACGATGTACACATGAAGGAGGAACTTCAAAGTGGCTGGAAATATTGTACAGAAGAGTACACGAAAATTTAGAAATAGTAAATTACACCAATGTAACGGAGGAATGAAGTCATTGTCAAATTTCACTTTTAAATATTAGTAGTAGTAGCGGTACAAGTTACAGACTTAACTCTACAAGTTAGTAAAGTGGGAATATGTATTTACATTAAGGTCTTTCTGTAGGACGTTGTTTCTGGCGTTATCACATTTTTTCTGTGGAAATGTCTCTGTAATAATTTTAAAAGCTTCTGTGTGAATAAAGAAAGAAAAAAGTCTAACTAAGGGAGAGCGATTTCTGTCGAGTTTCCTTCAAAAGTATTTTCTGCAAACAGAACAACGACATACTAGAGCATGTTCATGCATCCTTCTCTACGCGTCGGTCCTTCTTCTTCATATAAAAATACGTCCCTGTGATTCATACAATAGTACGTACATAGGTAAATCTGCCTTTAACCGAAAAAATAAGTGAAGCAGAGTTGGCCTAAAGCCTGCTTAGAACAAAGGAATTGGCGACCCTTTCATGTTATCAGTGGGAGAGAGAAGCGCTTATATCAGTAAAAAGAAGTGCGGACTGAAAACTGCCTCAAACAAGCGCGCCGTATGCACTTTGGCAAAACAATGTAAGTCTAATCAATTCATGTGTTCCCACTTATGAAAACGGGAAAATTAAGCAGAATTTGCCACGTAAAAATGGTACTGTTCTAAAATAATGTAATCTGATGTCAGTAATTTCAGTATTGTAGAAATGGTAAAACTTTTCAGACAACAATGAAGCAGTTTCTTATCGTCGTTCTTTACTAGTATCATTTCCTTCATAAAATTAAACATGTCCGCCTTGGTAGCTCACTACTCCAACGGATAAATAAAATATTTTAGTTTTCCTAGAAAAAGAGCTTCGAGATAATACATTGTACTTCGAAGAATAATCAGAAATACAACAAAAGCATCATGATATTCCACGTATAAAAAGTTGGACGCATGTTTGCATTTAAACTACTCTTACTTTAAACTGGGGAAAGTCCCATCACTACTAGATAGATAACAAAACATGGTTTGTTTGTGCCGTGTTGCACGGTTCATTACATACAATTACAGGTTACGTCGGATCCAGATATTTTTCTTTGAAGCAGCTTCAAAATGAGTTTTCTAGGCAAAAGAAAATCGCATGCTAAAATTTACCCGTTCCTCTGAAAAAAGTTTAAATTGAATGGACTGCACACTGACTTGTGAGCAGCTTTCTGACTCTGAGCATGACGGACAACTTCTTTAAAATAAATGTATTTATATTTCTGAATTATTCTGCTATTACCTGATAAGCCTTTTCATTTTTACAGCATGTACGCCTCCGTGCAAACTCACTTTCGGAAAAAGGCAAACTTTAGTATCGTGGCAAGGGCTGTGCGAGCTCAAAGATATTTTCTGTGCATTATGCTCTCTTCATATACAAAGCACTATCATGAAAAAGCCGGCATCTCTTTCTATAGGCATAAGTATGAGACGGTGATGATAGCCTTGGGTGGTAATTGTTACACCATATGGGTCCATTTCTCTCTCTCTCTTCTCACTCAGAAAGTAATGCAATGGAATGACTGTGATGGAGATAATTTTTCCTAATGACTCCTCTTCTTCATAAAAAATGAACTCATATACACACTCAGGGAAAAACTACTGCATTGCTCTTTGGTGGTTATGCTGATGAAGATGATGATGATACTTTGCCTCCATGTAATTTCCATTTACGACATGCTCGGAACCTTCACAGAAGATAATACTCTTGGGAAATTCACTGAATGCAGAATATAGACCGTAGTCCTCACATACATCTCAAGCTTTCGCTCTTCTATCATGCAGAATCAAGCAATGTCATTTGAAAAAAGTAAGGAATCTTTCCATCCTTACGACGAGTGAGCCTAACTTCTTCGCCTCAACCTATTACATTTTTTCGCTATGAATTATATGCCTACCCATCCACATAATGCTTAATAATGAAAATGACTCTACCCTTTTACACCAGAGTAGCACTCAAACTTTAAAATTACCAAATTGCAGCAAAATGCGAGTTCCGACAGGGAAAAGCTACTTTTTTATCTGCATGCAAGGATGTACCAAAGTAACACACATTTCGTAAGCCCAGCAAGCAGAATACAACATTTCACTTGCTATCCACACGTGCATACCTTCGTTTTTCTGTCCATATCTTTTCTGAATAACTTGCGGCATTTTTGCTACATTTTTCAGAAGGTACAAAAAAGCAATCTTTGGAAACGGAATGTATAGCACTACACCATTGCAGCGCGATGTGTTTGCAGCAGAAATGATAATTTGATATGAGTTGATAGGCATCGCAGAGAAATAACGACTTTTACGCTGTCTCTTTTACGCTGTGTTATGACGATGTTGATAATGGTCATGCCAGAAGGGCTAAAAGATTACGGAGCACAGAGGAGGAGAGAAGCAGGAGAAATGTTTAAAAATTTGAAAAATGAATTTCCCTGTCATTTTTATAATTTCCTACAAGAGATATTGTATTACACTCATTAGCAAGCTAAAACATAAGTGTGAGTGACTTCTTCTGGGAAGCAAAAATATATTATGCACTTTTATTTCGCAGAGAGAAGTTTTTAGAATACGGAAACTAACATGAAGAGGTTTTTATTCTAGAGGAGATCCTGTTATTATTCTTTCAAGTGTCTTCTTCTCTTCCTCCACTCTCTCTAACTACTTCCACTTGAAATGATTATCTTGCTTCCAACCTAGCTTCTGGGAATAAATAGAGTAGCAGTATTGCTAAGTGCGAGAGAGCAGTTTTTTCTAACTGCTTCTCTGTCCATTAGAAAAAAAAGCAGTGCTCCTTCCAGATGTACTTGGTGTGAGGGAGAGGAATGATACTTTTCTTTAAACAAAAAGTAAGTACGCCGTACGTCTTCTTTTCCCTACTGCTATTATTTCTGAAGGAGGTCTCCGTGGTGGTGGTACATCGTTTTGCATCAAGTTTTTCGACATATTACATGCTGGTTTACTTCTCTCCATTGTTTCACGGGGAAATGGGTCTCACTCAGGCAAATACAGAGGATCATTTTGGAGTTTGCACTTAGCATTTCCCAGTTACAAGCAACGCCTACTATGGAAAGCAGTAGATTGAAATGAAAAAGTAGATGAAGTCAGAGTGGTAGGAATCCATTAACCAACTTGTTCAACGTTCTCAAGTAGGTGCACTTTTTTCGGTTGGAAAATTCTACGCAAACTAGATATAAACTGTGATATTTGTTCTAGATTACGTAAGGTTTTTCACTTTCCCATTATGCAAGCTACGTTACGTTACATGCCGTACGTGGCAGACTGGCAAGCAAAGCAACAAATAATAGATTCCCGCTGATCTATTAAGCTCTAAAACTGAATAAAAATATCTGTGCTTTTGCATCATTTAGTCAGTCACTCCACTCTAGCTTTCTAGTAATTTTACTCAAGTGTGTAAGAATGATTGTTTTGTGAGTCGATTCTGTTCTCTTTCGCTCTTTGTGTGGCTCTCCTCGGAACTACGTTCCTCCTTCCCTGGCACTAGAGAGGAGAGGAGAGCAATTATTATTTGTTCTTTTGCTAAATTCCATATAATATTACAATTTCATTATACATTAACTACTCAACTCGAACCCACTCTGTCTCTGAAAGTAATTTTCAAGGCATGTGAAACAAGTGTACTTGTTCAAATGCGACAGACTGAAGCAAAATTAAGTGGAAGAGCAATTTATACTACACTTGCTTTTATTTTTACTAGTGGAAAGGCAGAAAACCACCGTTCACTCTGTCCTCACAAAAACTTAAATCATTCCTGACGGACTGACAAATTTTGTTGTTCCTGGGTTTACTTTCTTCCTTTCTTCCCTATTATTCCATTTTTTGTTCGCATCGAGAGGACGGCAAGTAGAACTTTTACATACCTCTTTCCACTTCTACCACTCTCCTGCTGAAAAAAGTAATATTCAACTACAGTGAACTTGCAACTTTTACAACCAATAACATAGCCATATAATGAATTTAATTGGGAACAAGAATACCAAAAAAGAGAATTCGCTGTAATAAAGGATGTTTTATACCCTGATGCTCAGTATGATGAGAACGAAGATGCGACTTGTAATTTGAGATGCGATGACCATTAGTTTAGCAGTAATGATCTGTATCATAAAAAACTTAAGTTCAAATCGTTATTCACAAACCAGCTAGCTTTTTTTCCTGCAAAGTACTGCTGAATTGTACTACTGTACAGCTGAAACAGTCAAGAGAGGGAAAACGGTCAAAGAATTGAATATCTTGTAAAAAGCAAAGAGAAAATACAAAGATATTTTTCATTATACAAAATTGAAATGGAAGGAGTACTAGTAGCAAAAATCATGCATGAATGCATTCGTGCCACAGCCATTAGCAAAACTCATGTTGTTCTTATTTATGTAGGTAGGGAGGCATTTCGCTGTTCTGGTTCATGTGTAGGCACATAAATTTTTCTAGGCTTATTTGTAACAGGAGTGCTGTTAGTGGCTTATGTAATAATAATTGCTGGTAGTTGAAGGCAATGATTCGTTTTGATAGTTTTTTTTGCTGCTGTTGATGTTGATGCTGAGAAAGTTTAATAAGTGTGGTGGGAGCAGGTTTGACAACACTATAATTTCCGATAATGAATTGGGAAATGACTACCATATCGTATATTCGACGAGAAGGCCATTTAATTATTTTGTCCTTTTTTAAAGGGGGATTTCAATACTCCTAAATCCAATCATGTAAATAGTGGCTGGTTTTGAACTGAGTTGTTTTTATGTTTCAAGAAGGAATTTTAGTAAATTGCTACGTACAATAGGTTTCAATGTTAAATGTAATAACGACGACTATGGAGCTTTATTGAAACAGTCAACATTACTCAAGGCAGTCGATTTTTTAGAAAAATGGAAACCCGTCTTCTTTTTAATGTAGACTGTGTTGCACGCTATTTAAAGGTTTCATCACTGTAAATGAAAGCGAAAGCGAATTCTAAAAATAACCGAGTAGTACAAACCGGGTGATAAAAATGGAGCAAACTACCAAGCCATATAATTACAGGTAAGTTTACAAAACTACCTAACAGAAAGCATAAGTACCAGCAATGGTAATGAACTTGATTGGGCAGTCAATATATCGCAGAGAGGTGAAAGTCTTCCTAAATATTTAAAGACTACTAGAAAACGAACGTGGAGACGGAAAATTGTTAGTCAGGTTTGCCAATCGGTCTCCACAAGAACACGTAAACTAATAATGCTAGGAGAACGAAACATCAGTAGTCGAAATTAAAATTGGAACGGTTTCCTAACAGAAAATGTCACTTGCTATGTAACCATTATACCACACAAGTAAGGAAGTTTTGGAGTTTTGTTACTCAGACATGCAGAGCTGACATAGCCAATTGAATTTTCTTTGTAAAATCACCACTGAATTTTTAAGTACAATAGGAGCAAATACCCTTCATTTCCCCTTTTCAGTAATTAAATGCTAAACTCGCTGGCGATGGAGTAATGGGTGGAGGGAGCATATCAGCTTTCACTATTCAAAACAAAATGTAACCGACTAGTCAGGCAGCACGGGAAATTTCTGCCATAAAAAATAAATATACCGTGCGCACGCAATTCGAGTGAGGTACTTAAGAAGACCACATGTAAATTAAGCAAGGGAAAGAAATAAATGTTTCAGAAGCACACACACCTGTAATTAATGCTAACTGACTGTAAAACTCCCGTCAACACTGCAGTTTTTTTGCCTTGCAAAGAGTCTTTTGAGATGAAAAGACGAAATGTAAAACCAAAACTATGCATTAATAACCAATAGAAATTTAGAAAAATGTGGTGCGCAAGTGGAGCTCGAGGTCTGCTTTAGTCATATAATGAAAATTCTGCTATTTCAAAGTAATTGTTGCCAAAGACATTTCTACTTAACAAATAGAATCGGCTTTTTTATTCCTATCAGACAGCAGCACACAAGGTCGTGTGGTAAGTGGTAGGATCTACTTGGTTTTCGGTGCACGGTGGAAACTCGTGGTGTGAAATGGCTGCACATTAGGTATGTATTTTTCAGGTTGTGCGTCTGACTCCGTATTCACGTGAAATGGAAAGCTTTTCATGCCTCCCTCTCCAGCTCATTCATAGTATATGAGGCTTCAGTCCATCTTCTTCATTATTTGAAACAAATTCCTGTACACCGCAGCGGCAGCGATACATTTTGTTTGAGCAGAGCAGAGGATTGTTACTTCTGGTGATGACGAGAGGTTGACAAGAAGTGAGTGGAGACTATAAGTTGGTAAGTTGACTACATGAAAATGCTTTTCTCCCCTGTTTCGTGAAATAAGAGAAATAAAAGGGTTTTCAGTTTTCATCATGTACGTGTGTGATATAGCTGCTGTGTTGATAGGATCTATTCTCCCTCCACATAGGTAACTTGCTTAAGGTGGTATGCACTTTCCTGTGGAATAATGAGAGTACGCCTTGTAAATAAAGCACACACACTGGGGTAGAGAAACATGCGAAAGGCACGTAAAATATTTGTTTCTCTTCGATAAAAAGGAAAATAAACCCCCAGAAAATAGCATAAACCCTAAGGACAGGCAATACTAATGGCAACTCGATCGTGTTTGTTTCACGTACAGAGAAATCCATACAAAATTGAGAGTGAAATGTCCATCGATACGTCCGATTGGAATGCATACATGCAAGCTGCAACATGCAACAAGCCAAAATTAATACTTTAAGCGGCGTCACTTATCTTATGGGAGTTTGGGAGATGGCAGTTGCAGGCACTTTACAATGACAAGAAATTGTCCCCTCGCCTCGCCAAGCCTCGTAAAGAATCCAAAAGTTTTAAACTATCAGCAACTTCTAAAACTGGAGAAATCTACAATGACGTTGAAGGGTATTTCACCCTCTCTGTCTCTGCTAAATAAATTGTACGCAATTCAGAGTATGTACAGAATCAGCGTAACCAACATGTTTTGTTTACAGTGCCTTTGTATATCAGTTCACGTCCCAAATAAAAAATGCTGCTGGAATACAGATTCAGTTTGAGCAAGCCGGAAGCATGTGCCCACATACAAACCTACCACATTTTTGCCTTCTTCTTTATTGAGTTAGTGAAAGGAAAAAGAGAAAGCAACCTCAGCACAGTGCACGCTAGCACTAGCAAAGTCCTCTCCGTCTGTGGCATCCTCGTTTAACAAGCCTTGTTCGATCAGGTGCGACAAAGATGAATGGAAATCCATGACACTACACTACTCGCTGTAGCGATCGTAATAAAATACCGTATTCTATATTCCATTTTCCTCTGGACTTTAGGAATGCCGTTGTAAGCGTATAGTGACATTATTTTATGTATCAGTAACAATAGTAAAAGCATTTCAAAAGTAGTAATTATACTAACAGGAAAACGAATGGACGTATACATATATAGCTGGTTGGTAAATTTCTAGGAGACAGAAAGTGACGTACATTAATACACATCGTGCCCACTGTGTGTGTGTGCTAAAGGTGTGTGTGATGTCGTGGCCAAATAGCAAACGAAACATTTTTTTTTTAAAAAAAAACAAGTATTGAAAGAGAGCAGTAGAGAGAAACAGAAAACAACAAACATACATAAATGTCGTTTCCATAATGTTTCACATTCTCATTTACTTCATATCACGCACCTGAACCCTGACTACCGCCTTTGCTTTGTTTTTTCTCTTCTCTTCGCTATTTGTCTTGCTTCAAGCCGACGAGAAAGCGAGAGAAAATAGAGAGGACATGGGGGAAAACATGGTTTGGACTTTTAGAGAAGAGAAAATACTCAATTTTTTGTATTTGCTGTAGATTGTGGATGGTGGAGAAAAGCCGTTTTAAACACGTTCTGGAAAACAAGTGAAAAGGGAAAAAAGCTCATGCAACTTTGAAATTAATAAAAGTTCTCTTTCCTTCCATCTCCTTGCTTGTACGCCTCCTACTGCTCTAAGTGTGGGTTTGTTGGCTAAAGTAGAGAGAAAAATCACAAGAGATATTATTTTTCCTCTTATAAAAGAAGGGAAATAACGCCCTACTTCCAATAGCATATAGTAAGTGACAAGAACAGAAAGGGGCATGAACGCCGAGCACGGCACACGGGCAACTACTTCGTAGTCAGGTGGGTCTCTCCCACTTTGACACAGTCCCGTGCTATACACCATTTGAGTGAAGTGGAAGCCGGGCAAAGTTGACACGTTTATCGTTGGGAGAAAGGAATTACTTATCGCAGCATATAGTAATGCACATTAAAAAGTGAATGCGCCTGGTTAGAAGGAAACTACCATGCAATTATAATTTTTTTGCCTAGAAGGCACTTTCAAGGAACGAGGCGCTCCAAGAAAAATTGTTTACGTCTTTTTACGTGTGGTTGCTGCGGTTGGAAATTCTTTCCTACATGGACACGCTAATGAACGTTCTCGATTGTTTTTACTCACCAAAGATTGCCTACTTTTCCATGAGATGGTCTATAAATATCCTGACGTGTCCAGTCTGGTGCTGACTGATTTCGACCCAAAGACTGATTGATGATGTTTTTTCCCTTAATACCTCTCGCATTTTACGAGATGATGAAAATTGAGTGGTAAATCTTCTCGGGGTTCGCGGCTGTTTATCGGAACTGCTCTGGCGCGTATTAGGCATAAGAACTTTACTCTGGGCACTCTTGCAGAGAATGTGAAGTTATTGGGTAATGTAGTCGATTTCACAAGTTGACTGGAGAGAAGGGCGTGTATTCTTCAACTAGGTATGTGGCAGGGGTAGAGTGCGCAGTGGTGGCTCATTCATTTCATAAAAAGCTCACTTCATTACATCCCAACATGGCAATAATTTTAGTCTTATCTTAAAAACATTATTTTGACATTAGACAACGTTAATAACATTAATAACAATAAGTTTCTTTTAAAAAGCTGCTACGTCATTTTTCACCTCCAGTCAACTGACACGTCAGACAGATAAGCAGGAGACTGCGAAAGTCTCAAGGTAAAAGCACTCTGCTGCAAGACCAACTTTTCTAGAGTGTGCTCTGCTGTAGTCCATTATATTGTTTGTGAGGGTGACTACATAATTACCGTGGCGCTGTGCAGCGCTTCTCTCCTTAATATGGCCAGCATCTGCTTCTTCTCTCCTCCATAATTTCCAAGTTATTCACATGACAAGTTTCAGGTTAGCTACACTGCGCTCCATATTTTAAGGGAGTTGGGTTGCTCACCAATTATGCCATTAGTGGACACGAATGAATGACAGCATTTTACCTTCAGGTTTGCCCGTTTAAAATCCGTTCTCACCACTTCCTTCCGTGGTTTTATCACATTAAAACGTAATCACTTAACGAATAGACTTGAATTTATTTCGAAATCATTTTAAGCATGAAAAATACTGTGCATCCCAGTTTTTTCCGGAATTCATTGCAAGCGTTGCAAATTGAGCTCGGACCTCCACCAACATCACACATTTCATATTCTCTACCCTACACCTAATTCTTACCCTTGTAATGAATTTACTTAAGTAGTATTTTTATTCCCTTTTCCTGTTGTAGTTTACTATAAAGCGCACAGGTAATCATATTTTCTCTTTCCACAGAAGATAAACAGGAATTATGGCTGTCTCGTTGTTTTTGGTTCCATATAACGTATAATTATCTTAGAATCATTTGCCCTACCGGAGTCAACTTGATAAACAAAGAACAACTAAAGAGAGTTTATTTTGTTTCAACTTCCAGCATACCAAATACAGCAGTAGTTTTTTAATCAAATTTAACTACCTGTTTCACAGACAAAAACAGCTACCAGGGTATGAAATGCAGTCGAAAAAACTACTTCTGCTGCTAAATGCAAAGCTGTGCTAAAAAGCATTTAATGCTGCTGCTCATCACGACAATCACGTATTTAATGCCATTTTTAAAAAGCTAACTTGTAATAGTGCTTGTTTTCTCGTACTAGTACAAGAGATAAAACCATGCTTTTCAGAGGAAGTGCAGGAATGGCATAAAAATTCATGATAAATTTCCCCTTTCTCCAAAAGAGTTATTGCGTTCACAGCTCACACTGTCCCTATAGTGATGATGATGTAATGGAGTTAGCTCGATCCCCATAAGACTAATACTTTGGCAGTCCTATAATCTTACTGTGGGATTTATCACTCATGCATATTATTCCGTGTGGATACATTTTCAATTAATGTGTAAAAAAAATTATTAATAAACTTAAATAATCATCTCGTAAAAGTAAGGAAGAAATTGCACTCACGACTATGGCCTTAGTTTGGTGAAATTGCTATGAATGCTGGGTAAATATGAAAGAGCGTAATTTAGTTTGAGCAGAGAGGAAATATTTAAATAGTCTGTCCATCCCCTTCATTTTTTCAGCTCTCCATTGTTAACGTCTTACGCTAAGCTAATATTGCTGGTCCTGCTGTTGGCAGCAAGAGCGTAATAGCTCACATCACATCATCCAAAATCCATCAGAGCATGCATATTACTTATTATGTAGCTACCTGAAAGAGCATTTTTCTGTTCCTATCAGTTCATCTATTATAAATGACTCGGGTATAAAAATGCTATGTTGAGCTGCTGCTTGCTTCTCCTCAACTCCCAGAGTCTCCATTATTTTTATAATCCACCTTCTTCCTAAGAGAGGAATTGTTTGCTTAGACTTGTTCTGTGTGTGAAAAGTCAAGATTGGAATTTGAGATGGTGTGTTTAGTTATAGCCATGAATGTATTATTATTACCGCTTCTCCCTGTTTTTTACTGCACCTCTCTGAGTGAACATAGCTGAGTAATATACAGCAAACATCACTTTTTTATCCATGCTGCCATCAACATCATCATATCAAGACAAAATAAAAAAGCAGCACGAAAGGGAAATAACAGCATATCAACATCAGCAACAACAAAATACAGGAAAAAAGCATATTTTTATTCCATCCATTCTAAACTATGCTGATCAGAATATGGTTGCAGCAAACTGCTGTTGCTTCTGCATATTATTATTATTATTTCTTCTGAAAATCCAAAGGAAAAATAAAAGCTCGCAGGAGTAGCACTGGTAAAATGAATGTAGGGGAGTTAGGGAGTAGCAGGAGCAGCAACCACATAATAAATGAATGATATTATTGATAATGAGACGATATACAATCCTGCACCCTCGTAAAAACTACATTACAGTAAATACATTCCACTTTTATTGTGTGTACATGGAGGAAAGCATTCACATAAAAAAGTTTTTTTTGCCTTTTACCCTTACCTGCCTTTTCCCTGTCTTATCTCAGGTATAAATGCGGTCGTTTTAGGGGTAGAGAAACAAAGGTACTTTCGTAAAGTAATAGCGTATGCGGTTGTACTTGTTAAATTTGTATGATAATGATAAGATTCAGCAGTCGATATATTTTTTTGAAATGGTACGACTTTCGAACGTTCAAGTGACTGACGGATGGATAAGAGCAATCAATTGGTTGCGTAAACGAGTGGATGTCGCACATACACAAAGTAACCTTCATTATTTGAGACAAGAAAAGTGCTGATGATGCTTGATCAGGTCAGCCATGGAGTGCTTTTGTAGCCGGCTAAGAACCCTATTTATTTAGAAGGTGGAAATGGATGGGATATGTAGTATAGTATCATTGAGCGTGTGATGGTAGTGCTTTCAGGTTGCTTGGGCTGTTGTCGGTAGCGGAACTTGAGTTGCACTTGAGTTGGATGAATTAAATGATATGACTAATAGCGAAACCACTCGTGCACGTAGGAAAAAAGAAATGGGTCTGTAAACAAAAAGACGAAATTGGAAATATGTGACCTATCGGGACGCTGTACAAGTGTATAATTTAGGTTTTCAGTATACTACGTCCGTTCAAACTATTAGAGAATAGCTTGAAATAGAAGTACAGTTAGGTACATAAAATTTGCTCGATTGTACCGTAATGTTTATGCTATAGGTTTCCAATCCCATAACCCTTTAAAGAGTTTCCAGCAATTGCTCATGAAAGTAAAAATGATGAGAATAACTTAGCGTTAATATAATGCGTAGTATAATAAATTTCTGATTCTTTTTCAAGATAACAGTTGAGTGATGTCTTGAAGACTGGACTAATCGTTGTCTACCCTTATATCTGTTATTTATCCCATTTTCACCTTAGATTAAAATGTGAAACTTTATCCAAAATTATTGCTTCATTTTTAACCGCATTTAGTTCCAGCACAATACAACTTGGCATCCGATTTGACAAGAAAAATGTTTTATCCTATTATTTGTACTTTAACCTTGCGTAGCAGCATGCTATATAGAGACAATGGAAATGCACGGTAGGATATAAAATCCTGTTTGTGATTGCACTCTTGGTTATTCAAACCTACGAAAAAGAGAGAAGATTATCTTGATTTTTATCTTTGTCTCACTCACACTCACAAAGATAGACATGCATAAATTCAGTTCTCTTCATGTGAATCCTTCTGAAAACTTATCCAAGAGAATGCTTTCCTTTTCGAATACGAAAAGAAAACACATCATAAAAACTTTACACTGATGCTGAAAAAGGGTTCTGGTGTTTCAAATCCTCAAACCCCCATTGTTACTTTTTCCTGCAAGTAAGTCAGTGAGGAGGCTCCTATTCAACTGATATCATTATAATCCAGAAGAAACAGGTCTCATATAGGTAAATGCAGAAAATGATGACTATCATTACTCTCCTCTTATTTTTTCCTCAACACAATTTTAGTTGAGGTTGGTACAGGCACTCCTTTCTGATTTCTTTCATAGAGCAAGAGGATGATGATGGAACTATATTAAACTTCTTGACGGGGTATTATCGTGTGTTAATATAAAAAGTATTATTATCTGTTATTTACACTGTCTCTTACCATTTTACAATGGTAGTTTTCCTCTACCATTTTCATTTCTGATTTTTTTACACATATTTTCCTCTCTTTGAAATTTTGGGTTGCTGACGACGGTTGAATGCTGGTATAATAATGCGAGCATGCATGTACAATACACATGTCCATGACGTTAACAAATGTATGCCGTGTGTGTGAAGCATGATGATCACTAGAATCAGCGTTTTTTTCTCAGAGAGTGATATTTTTGATGATATAACTCAGCAAGAGAAGTAGAGAAAATGTCCATTGCTCTATAGTAATCACACATGTTCCCTTTTTTATAAAAAGAAGTAGTAGATTTCACTTGATATTATTATCTATGCATCATCAGAAGTGATACCGGTGCAGGATGCGTTATGCATGTCGGTAAGTATAGGATTTGTTTGTAAAGTGAATAAAATCTGGATGGTTGCTGCTGCGTGATATCATGTAATCAACAGCAATTTGCCTTGTCATGAGTGCATTGTAATAATGGTGATATCTGGGGCCCTTTTTCTGTAAGCAGAGAGAGCATGTGTGCATCTATAAGCCCCATAGTCAGATTTTTTGGTTTCTTGATGTGAGTTTCATTTCTAAAGACAAAGTTGTCATAATTTCAAATGCATGTATAATGGAAGATGATGACAAACGACAAATGGAAGAAATCATGGTAAACGGCTTGCAGAATTATTTTTCCGAGACATTCTCAAGCTGTTTGTAATCAAATACGTAGGAGGAGGTCTAAAAATCTGACGATGACAAAGGATATACTTTTGTCAGAATGGTTATGTCTTCATATTCAATTTAATTTTGGCTCTTGCCAGAAATAGCCTGCTATTCTGTTTACTACGTTAGCAGTGTGGCAAAATTAATATGAGAAACTTCGGTAATGTTTTAGAAATGAATTCCAATCATAGTTTTTTCGTGCTTTGAGAGAAATCAACAATTAGAAAAATCAGAGGTTCAAAATGAATAAAATGGAGCTCTGTTTCCAACTTATTTCTGGCTTTGACTAATGTCTTGGGTAAATAACTTTTGTCCCTTATCCCTGCATCTAGCTATCTAGCGTAAGCGTATGTACCCCTCAACCGTGATAGTGGAAAAGGCAGCGATGAGCAAATGACACGTTTTACTCTCGCAACATGTACGAAGTTGACTTAAGACAAAATGAAATGAGTTGAGTGAGATTATATTGCATCTCATCCTCATCATCATCCTCTAGTTTGTATTTTCGGTGTGGTGGTGGTTGTTTCCTAGCACAGCTAAATCCGTTTCTAATGAGTGACGCCAACCGGAGGATAATTTATCAACTTCTATATCTGCTCTTCTCTCTCGCTCGGCTTACTCCCTAATGCTGTATTATTATAGGGAATATGATGTATGCTTCTACATTCAAGAATCTAATACGTTCTAGCTTGCTTTCATTCTTCCCATTATTGTTCGGGATAAAGCAGAGAAGCAAAACCAGAGACAGTGAAACGAGAAGAGAGAGGGGAAATAGAATGGAAAGGAATAAAAAGAGAGACATGCAAACCAAATGTATTCTCATACACGCTCCCTTCATTCACTTGCCACTTTACTCCTTGAGAAAAGAAGAAAACACTTGTCTCTCCACTTACTAGCTGGAGACCTCTCCCTCCCATCCATCTACTTGCCACTGAACGAAAAAATTTCTTCCCCTTCTAGAAAAAATGGAACGTTTTAGGGACAAGCATTTGTATTAGGTTGAAAAATGTCTTTCACTTCAAGCATTTGTCGGAATGGATAGGCACTGTCCCCTGATTCCACATTTCGTTTGTCTTCAGGGTAAACGAATGGAAGGAAATGGAAGGAAGTAATTTTAAAATCTATTCTCATTGTATCTCGGCTCCGTCTTTTAATCAGAGCTAAAGTTAAGTAACCCACAGGCATAAGCTACCATGTACTGCATGGATTAGCAAACTTAGCCAACTGCAGTCCTAGTCCTGACTCTTTAATCAATCTGGATGAGTAGGGAGCCAGCAACTATATGAAGAAATGTTGCCTTCTCAGCAGAAACAGAATATTTGAAGACGAAAATAAAGATCGATTTTGTCTTCTTTTCGTTTCCCGATGTACTTGTTAAAGTCCGCAGATCATATGTGTAACCTAGTCTGAAAAATGCTTTCCGAATTTTGGCCTTGCTGGAGCTTCATGCAGAGGAGCATACATGCTACGATGCGGCAAAGCGATACCAAGTTTGTCTGAGGAGCACGATAAATTACATATTTTGACGGAAAATTGAGCAAAAAGCAATGTAAACGAATTTCCTGCGCTGTTTTTCCTAATTTTCACTAAACTACGATAATTCAACCTGACGTACACGTGATACTTTTAGAGAGGCATGCAAAAAGGCACTTTCAAAAGGAGTATACAGACACAGCACAGGTAGTTAAGCAAATGTACACATGTATAAAAACAAGTAATTTTATTACACCACAATTACTCCAAAAGCTATCATTATTACCATCACAGACACAAAAATCCAAATAAAAAAATCTCGTCAATGTCATTCGGTGAACATTTTACTGTAATTGAAACGACAGAAATGAAGAAGCAGAAAAAAACCTGCACAGCTTGGGCAGATTTTTATGTATTTCAACCTAGTCTAGTTATTTGCTCATCATCATGTTGCGAATGTTGCGATAATCACGAGAAGGTGGTTTCTAAAGTCAGATTAGAAATTACATAAATCAATCGCACAGTAGTTACTTCATTTGCAATTATCAGAGTGACCCATCGCATACCTATTCAAGTTTAGTGGCTTTTGCCTCCACTCTCCCCAGTGAAGCGCACATTCTTCCCCTGCTAATTAAGCAACTTTTATTTATACCTGTTGTGAGACTCCTCATTTATTATTAAGCATTATTGCCATTTCATATATGTTTACATTCGCAATTTTATTCAATTAGCGAGACAGTCATGTTTAGGGAAAATATATTTCTTTTTTCACAAAATATTCGCTAAGCAGATGCGCTCGCAAAACAGGTTCCGCTTCTTCATTCTACGTAATTTGATTACCTTATCTGTATGATTGCAGTGAGAGTAGTGTCAATGATTAAATCAGTAGAAATGGGGAAAATTAAGCACACGGGGAATATGAAACGAACTTCCTTTCCTACTGTCAATCAGTATTGATTTTCATCTGTAGACTAAAGTAGGTGTTAGTCCAACTCCGAGTCTTTTTACAACACTTTTTTATTTTGAAAAAGAATTTCTCCGATTCGGGGAGATAGCGTGTAAACAAAAATTTGAAAGGATTAAAGGAGGAATTAGAAAAAAGTCTTTTGAAGTATGAACAGGGTTTTTCTGAAAAGAGAAATGCTTCATCATCAGAAAGGGTAAAGCTCGTATATCACATCACATTGCGAGAACTCAACACATCCCACTTCTCATAAGTAACTCTAAAGGATCCACCGACAACTCAGTTTTTCGCCGTATGGCTTTGTTTCCCTTTCTTCCTACAAAAATCTTTCTTTCTGTGGAAAGAGCAGGCCTAAAAGTAGGAAGCCAATATAAATTTTTTGTGGAAGCAAAAGCAGCCGAGAACATTTTTCTGAAAGCATTTTTTTAAGTGAGAATCTTTTTTTACTAGTTTTCTTCTCTCCTGCAGATCCCAATGCATCTTTGTCATTCTTCATCAGTTGACCTGTCTGATTTCTTGAAATGAGTTCTTTTCTTGTTGCCCGTCTTTTTTTCTTTTTTCCCACTATTTTTCCCAAACAGAACCTTACAGATAGCTCCTACTATATACACTCTTCATACATGTGTGAGCCGAGAAAAAAGAATTTTTCAACTTGTTTTCCTAACTTTTTGTTTCAAAGGTACGGCATGCACTAAAAGAACTCGAATTGTGAATTGTACGAACTACTATGAGCAAAGTGTGACGATGAGTGAAATGAATAGAACTCCCCTAAAAACCATAAAAGTATTCAAGTAGCTAGCAGTATTTACGAAAGGATAACAATCCAGTGTCTTTAAAATATTCAAGGTCAGTCTTTTCGTACCCCATGAACAGCAAGCCTACACTGCACACAGGAAAGTTTAACTATTTTTAATGCATATTAGAAAAAAGTGGAGTCGTTGCAAGATTTAAATATGCCTTAGAGATCACAGGCGACTTTTAGGCCACAGATGTTGATGAAAAAAGAAGCATTGTTTACTGTACACGAAATACCCCAGAACATTTATTATTATGCCTATCGAAGACAGATATGTCAAGTCATGCAATTACCAAGAAGAAGACGAAGAGTCGTTCTGTATCTATAAAACAATGACAGTGCAAACATTAATTTATTTTACTTGCGCTTGAAAGGTTCAGGTCATACGATTGAACTGACAGAATCCATTATTCAATCAGTGAAAGAGAGAGAAATAATTTTAAATAAACAATTTTTCTTCTGTATGATTCTATCGCTAATTAATCAATGCACAGGACATGTGCATGTGATCGCCAATGCAAACACATCCCCATCGGTATTAGTATTTGAATACGAGTCCGGAATTAGTTTCGTATTTATCATTAGCCCAAAGAAATCATGACAAAGTCAGCTCAAACCCTGGCGTATTCATTCGTCATCAAAAAGTGATCTTTCAGGGGAGAACAGTAGAGTACGACTTTTCTCTATTTTTTGTTATTGTTACATTTGGCAATACCTCACATTCCCCTATTCAATTTGGAAATTGGAAATGAAAAAATGACAGTCATTTTCATTCTAATTCAGAATAAATTAGGTACTCCGCGGTATGTGCTCTGCTAATGTTGTATTAGTAGTACCTAGCTAAAAAGTTTGAAAAGTTCCAAAGTTACATTTTTTACAACCTAGAAATTGTAGCAGAATATTTTCTTCGTTCTCTGATTGTAGTATTTTCGATGTTAGCGTTGAGCCGGATTCGGTACTGACGGGTGGAGGGACAGACAATGTCGTTTTCAATAACTGCTGTATTTTCAGCATAATAAACGACTTCAACAAAAGCTACTCTCATCCTCATTCCCCGCCTATTCATCCACAGCAATCCATCTTTCTAACTGAAACCATTTCAGTTCAGATAGCGAAGAAGAGAATAAATTGAACCAGCGAAATAATCTATAGACACATGTTCTCTCCTATTAAAATACGACCATTCTATCACAGCTCATCAGTTCTGTATGGACGTTACGCAATTCATTCATTTATTTATATCTGTTCAGTACGAAAGTAGCTTGAATACTCACGTAACAAATTTATAACAAAAAATCGATCACTTCAACCTAAACAAGTCAAGTTGGATATGTGGGGATGACGTTGAAAGTCTCAAAATGATGAGGGAATAAAGCACATTCTATTTCCTCTCTGTATTCTCCACGCTTTGACACTTTTCACAGAATTAGTATAAAAAAGTTGTGCCTAGTCCCATTCTAAGTGTACAAGCTTGCACTGACGAGTCTCTGGTCTGTTAGCGGCACAGATAGAATGTGCTTTACACTCTGCTTTTGCTTTCTTTTTGCTTCTCCCGATGATCATTCATTTCTCTGTTATGTTGTTGTGCGTACACCGGAGCGAAGCATTTTCGAGAAGCTGTGAGGGTCTGTCAATTAGGTTTGCTGACAAGTTAAAGGGAGTGACAAGCGCGATCCGATCAAGTGATTGCGTATACACGAAGAGATACACATGAGCGGAGGTTGATGTGAGATTGCTCTGTACTATGCATAAATCATATTTTTAGCTCTCCTTTTCTACACCACTTGACTTTTTATCAGAACAGTAGCGCACGACGACGACCACTTCAGCTTGTAATAGGCATTTCACTCCTTCTCACACTATGACTGTATGCACAGTTATTTGAGCACATTCCTTCAGAGGTGGAATGGAAAGTTCGCAACTTTTAGTATGTAGTTCGAGTTCCGTTTCTGTGGCGGTGTAGCAATTTCCTTCAGACGTTTTTATTATGAGTGATGGAGCTATTTAGGCATCCTTTGAATCATGCCGTATTTACAAAATCTTGTATTTTATTATGTACTTAGATTGAAACTGTGAAAGTGTAGCTGAAAGAAACGGCTTGTACCAGAGGAAGTAGCAATTCAGTAATACAACATACTGCATGAGCTGGGCTCTCGAAACTGGAAGCTAATTTTTATTTCATTTACTCCGATTTCATTGGGCTCATGTGATTAAAAAAAGTCCCTTTTCACCGAAAGCCTACTTGAAAGTGGCACTGGTGCAAATGAAGCATTCTCCTTTTTGGCACTGCACCATCTAACGCTGTATCCAGTACAGTATCAGATGTGGTGCTGGTGCGATGACCCAACCGCCGCCATTCCATATTTAAATTTAAATTAAATGCGCTCACTTGGACGAGCACCAGATTGTCAGATAAGTGTGTAGCGGAGGATATGTCCTTACATTGTCATTGTTAATACGTACGCACAGTTCCTGTTTTCTCCCTGACGTTGATATTGGATGAAAGTGGAGAGGGATGCGTATAATAGGACATCGGAGACAGAGAATGAGACAGACAGAAGGACATGCACGTTTCTACTCCACAGTACTAAATAAATAAAAGAAAATGGCTCGAGTGACTCGGCAGAGCTGAGCTGAGCCGCTCAGAAAATGCAAATAAGGCCCTAGTCCAATTTTACAGTAGCTCCAGTGAAACGTGAACGCTACAACACACACAGCAGCGTTCTTCCGTCAGTTTATTCCCATTTCATCCTTGAACCGGGAGAACAAATAGCTCTGCTCCGCTAGTTTTATTCTGATGTGCTCTTAAAGTTAGCATTTTTATTTAATTATGGGAAACTTGAGACAAAGCCAAATTAGGAAACTTTCTGCTCCACTTTTTAGATGACACTCATCAAACTTTTAATATACATAATGAAGTAAAAACTACAATTGAATTTACTCATTTTTAATCATGGTGCTTTAAAATATCTCAAATTGCTAGCATTAATCTTGTCTAAATCAATTTGAGGGGACACAAAATAGTCTCATAAGCAAGATTGTTCTTTGGCAATAACTTTGAAGTTAAAACGCGTTTAATAACCTTCCTATGTAACAAACGATTATGGCAGTTTTGGAGCGTTTGGAACTGCTTCAGTGTACTCAAGCGGTGGGGACGGGATAGGGTAACAAAGCACATTTAGTGCAATAATAACGGATATATTTTCTTGTGCATTATTATCATCATCACCACCACCAACCACCGTCATTTCCACTCTTATATAAACTGACTTGGGGGACTGGATGCCTCGTAGGGGTGCACAGCACAAACATAACATTCCTGCTCAATTTCTGCATCAACTATTTATGCAAGGCTGAAAAAAGTCAAACTATCTAAAAGTGTAAGGCAGTGAAGCTGCAACTTAAAGCTGACTGGTAAAATGGGACAGCACTCGCATTCTTTTTACAGTCGCAATCTCCTTAGAAAGGAAAGGATGGGATCCACGATGCGTCAGTTTAACAATGTGATATAAAAGTAGTATCCGTACAATAATGGGTAGTCTATACGGAAAAAAGTAGTGCGAATGGGAAGTAAAGGGGAAGCCAGAGAGAGAGAGAGGGAAACAGAAGCAGGGCGTAATGGCAATTGCAATAATAATCATAATCGTAGTAATAATAATAATGATAATAATAATAATCCAAGCAATTCATACTTTTTAGTGGCTGATGTATTATGAATGACATGGAACGTGATGGTGGAAGTGGCCATGGCTGTGCTGCTTCCCTTACTGTTGTCACTGTCAGTGTTGCCCTTCTTCTAATGGGTATATGGCTTTTATACGGCTTTATGATGATGGGCCGAAATATTTGTCTTTCTTCATTTCTCCTTCACTGCGCTCCTTCATCTGTTTGCCTCTGAATATATTTCTCGCTCCAAGAATGGAAAATAAGAAAAAGGAATAGTAATGATAATAAAAGTAAAAACTAACGAAATAACAGAGTATCATCATCGTCATCAGCAGCAGAGAGAAGAATGGATGGAAGAGAGACGCCACCGCCACCCCGTTGACTTTTCCATTCCCATGCAAGTGTACTTCTCAACCGACTACGGTTTATTCTGGTATGCATTACCATCAACAACGCTTTTTTACACGATCACTCTGAAAACTATGAGATTGCCGTGTCACAAAGTCACATCCCTGTAAATGTCGTTGTCATCTGCGCTCCTCCACTCTCAATCCTGTATAGGTCTCCTGCCCCATCCATCCATACAAACAGGAGGAGGGCTATACAAGGACGGTCTTGATGACGACCTGTCATGTCCATCTTTCTTTATGTGAAATTGTATACAATCTGTACCCCATCTCGGTATCTGTCTTTCCATGCCTAGCGTAGATATTTGGATGTGAACCAGTGCCAGGTAGGAATGAAAACTCGTCATAAACAAGTGCAGTTAGTGTGTAATGCCTAGCATGCCTAGTGTTGGCAATCGTATTACATTGCACTTCAATAGTGGGGGGCATAATAGTCGTCATCATTGCATTATTATTGTCTTCTCCTCCTCCCCAACTACAGATTGCTATACGCAGAACAAAGCCATGGGGTGACAGTAAAATGGCATAATGCATATATGCATGAATCATTCCAATCAGCAATGAACAAAAGTACGAGCATGCACTTTGTACTTTTTTAAAATTGCTTCACTAAATAAATTCGTATCCTCAGTGGCCAGTTTCTACCTCAGTAACACGTTATCAAGTTTAAAAGGATTCACACTCACTCAGCAGTAGTCATGCTTGATATGAGAAAAACATCACTCCACAATTTACTTGACAAGGACAATGTTTGACAACGATTACTGCTCTGCGAATAGTTTGTGTACTGTTAATGAATGCAAATGTGAGCACGCTATTATGGTGGCGTAATGTAACAAGCAAAATGCTTTGTGCTTGATCTACTGCACAGTAAAAAATGTCTTCCTGTGATCTCTGCTTTTATTTCTTAAAACAGTGAAAAAGCAGGTAATGCTGAAAATTCGTCACAGCTGAATAAAATTTAGACAAGGATACATGATACGATACGATATGGGAACGAAGAGTAATTTACTAAATTGCTGGTACAGAATACAAACTAACAGGATCAGCAATTAGTCCGAGTAATTTATGTATCTGTTAAATGTATTTGTGTCGGATGGTACATCATCTCATTTATAATATATATACTGGGTTATTTTCCCCTGTCGTTGCTTAAACTTATGTTACGCTTCCTTAAACACTGACGGATCCATTAGGCATGCCCTACCAGGTATGACAAAGATAACTTTTTTCCCTTGCACACTGAAAAATGAATGGCTTTATCGACCTCTGAATGTCATACTCGTCTAAAAACAAATTCGTACTCAACCTCAACCGAATAAAGTAATTTAATTTACTATGCTTGGAATAAATTTATGTGTTAAATAAATTCGTATGTATTAAGATAGCATGTGCATCCATCTTTTTATTTAAAATTGGAATGAGTAAGCTAGGATGAGTAAAGTAAATGAGCAAAAAAGTTCATCTCTTTTTCTCCAACTCACAGAGATGATTTAGTTTTTTATGGTATGCTAATTAAATACAAATTTTTGCCGAGTGCGTTTCCCCTACATGACAAACAAACCAATGAAGGGCAACGCAAAAGAATTTTCTAAAAATCATTTATCATCCGTAATGCAAACACTTGAAACTGTATATCCCCAGCTAACACTCGTTCATCCTTTTTCCTCCTTGCTGCCTTTTTATGCAAACAAGTAAATCAAAATTGGCCAAAAGTTTTATGTACAGTCTCATGCATCATTATATGTTGAACATAAAAAACTCTCCCGAGAAAAAATACTGATTTGGGCTTTGGAGTGTAGGTAAAAATCAGTTTTACATTTTAGTTTTATCCTCTACGTCTCTCACTCTGTTTAAAGTGGGGATGATGAATCTCTTTCGATTAGAGGGAGTGAAACTGAGCTTATAAGAGCCATAATGTTATGCGGATTTCTGTGGTCTTCTTTCCGTGTTGTACTTTACTAGCCAACAGATCATCTCATTTTAAAAATGATTTATTAGGGAAACGGTTAGATGTATGAAAAATGGCGAGCGAGAACAGTCCCGAGCTTGTTTGCAGTCTGGATTAATAAGGTGATTTTGAACGTAGATTTCCCTTTTAGGCTCGTGTTCTTTCGCACAGTATTGCTGGTGTGCCCGTGTGCATAATGTATTCCACAATTTCCACATGAAACTATTTGGTTCTGATGTATGGGATTGATGAATAGCTGTATTTTGTTTCAGCTCATGCTGTTCCAACTAATATTTTTGCACAAAGGACTGTCTCAAGAGGTGCATTAAGAAAATCTGAATTCGCAATTATTTTTGTTTTGAAGTAAGATCCATATGTGAGAATTTCCAACGTATGCGCGTTGCATTTAAGCCATCGCTAACTTTATTAACTTTAGTTCTGTAGAATAAGCAAGGTCAAAGGACCAGCTTAGCTTTTAAAAGCTAAAGCGCAGAAAAACACCGGATTTTCACTGCAAGGAATAAGTTGCATCATGTGTAAGTAATTGAGTTAGGGACTCTAATGTGCTGACCTTACTATGTGACTTTTAGCTCAAAGTATTCACTGGATCACTGCAAGGCAGAGTTTGCATTCCAAATTACGACTCTCTCCCTTCTCTGAATCTCCCGACCTTCATAATTTTTTCTAATCTTTTTGATTATATTCTGTCAGTCTCTCACATTAATATCTTCTAGCGGTAGAACTACATTATATGTATGCAAGCAAGAGTTTCATTTATCTACTCATCATTTCTCTGTTGCAGCAGCATTGTGTGTTCTCCATTTATCTAAGCGATTTCCAAGTAGACTTGCTGGATCACTGGGATATCCTAGGAAATTCTGGAACTCTGGTCATATACGTTGATGGTGGCAAGCAGTGATATCATACAATCCTTGTCACTATTTCACTTTAATTCCATTGTGCTTCCAAGCCCGTCCCTTGAATTAGCATAGTCATCACTCAGGAGAGGGAAAGAAAGGGAGCAAGATGCCAAATCCAAGTGAGGAGAAAAATAAGGGAAGCTTTACTGCTATCTCTGCATCTCTGTGGCCTTTATAAAATATCCTTGTCTGGATAACATTCCTTCTCATTCTCAACTTGGATTGTTGATACCAATGCCAAAACTCTCAGGGTAATAAGATCGTAGAGTAAAAACACCGTTCCCTACTCCTGCAACTCTCACTCACACTCGCTCGTCTTCCCATCATGAAAATATTATATGAAAAAAGACAACAGGAAAAAGAGGAATGTGCTGGTGTGTGCCTGCTCGCGTTTTTATAGTTTGTAGCAGTTCACTTCAATGAACCTGTGAACATGCGTTAGCCTCTTTTTGTACAGCCAGCCGCACAGTTCCTGGAAAAAGACGAAAAAAATTAAATGGAAAATGGAATCGCAGCTGACTCTTCTTCTCCGCTGCTGTTGCTTTTTTCTTTCAGCTTTATTTCCTGGAAGTTATGCTTATATGTCTGCCACGTAGATACAATACCTATAAAGAGCACCATCACCATTCACAATCATAGTCGTCATCAGCATTGCTACCGCCACCAACAACGAGAGCTCTGTAAAAAAGAATGAACGAGGGAGTGTGTAAAATACGGCATTTCGCTGGAATGGGAACAAATATGCATTACGTTTTAAATGGATTCTCCCCAATATTTCACTAAAGCCTGAAGAAAGAGGCATAAAGGGAGACAGAAGGAAAAAGGCGACAGAAGAGAGAAGAATCATAATAATCATCAGGACACACAATCCAGAGTGAGAAGGCAGGAAGGTATACGATTTATACTTGCAGTCGCGCTCTCTCTCTTTCTGCAGCTATAAACTGGAGTAGACATGAGTAACCAAAAATTTGAGGAGATATATAGAAAGAAATTACAGAGATTCTATTAAGTACAGAGAATGAGGAAAAACTGGCGCGGTAGTCGTGATTTAGTAGAGAGCTAGGTCTGACACGAAGGTATCCGTATTTTACTTGGGAGACATTCATTACTGACATGAATTTGATGCACAGTCAGCACACTCTCTGCACAAGCGGTGGAGTATTAGGAGAATTCAACATTTTCAGCTTTTTGCAGTCTCAGAGTCAGGATGAAATGAAGGGATTCACGAGAATTAAATGAAAAGGGTGGAGTGCCTCCATTTCCACTCTAGATCAGTGAGAGATGCCTACATTCTCTGTCTCCCTCACTCCAGCTCCCGCTAGTTCGCTCTCTCCCTTTAAATTTTCGTATTATGTAGTTTGCCTTGTTGTACTGCAGCTTTAGTGTGTTATGATTAGTTCGAGTGAAATACACAAAAAAAGCTGAACATTTACACGGAAAACATACAGACTCTGTGCACGCCACATGCTCCACAACTACATTTCATTTACAGTAGGGAACAAATTGAAAGTCTCTGTTCTCAACTGACATTTTCATGATGACTCTGATTTGACAGGGTGCTTAATTTACAATTTTTTAATGATGAACCAGAGGACCAAAAAGAGAGCACTCTTTTGGGGGTAGAGTGAATGATGGTGATGATGATCTAATAATGAAATTAGAGGAGTAAGTAAACCATGAAATAACATATATGGGGAAACTCTAGTTTAAAAAGTTTTACAAGTCATTACTCCATCCTATTCATTGTTCCTCTTCACACTACCTCACTGCTTCACAGCGAAGTAAAAGAGAGCCGGAACTAAAAGCTGAAATAGCTTTGCAGGCTGTAACTACTCAATGGAATCAGAACTAAATAATACCTAATGACGAGATTGATTTCAATAGTAGACAGCAGTAAAATTCTGCCGACTGCTGAAAACACCAAAAAGGAAAAAAAAAACTGCTATTGTTAAAACGGAAAGGGGATCAAAAGTGTTTCCGAATAAATACATCAACCTTGAACTACCATTGCTTGAAAAGTCTTCATTTTTCACTTGAAATGGCTCTTCTATCTGATTTCTATCCTATTTCCCTTTATGTAATACGGAAAAATCGGCTCGCAATAAAGAAATTGCAGCTTCTAGGAAGCGACGAAACCGATTCATGCCTACTTTGCCACGACTAACAATGTAATACGGCTTTGTCAAATTCGGAAATCGTCACAAATCGGAAAACATGCGTGGAATTAGAATAATAGAAGCAGCAGCGGCACTTTTGCTAAATAAATCTGCGTGTGTGCCTCCTGAAAGATCTGCGTTGTTATGTACGCGTTTCAATTTCAATTCTTTCACAGAAAATAAAACTCCACACAATCTAAATTAATGTTCGCAATCATTCCACATTGTTGCAAGGGATTATTATATTGCAGCGCTCGGAATTCCTTACAAATTAGGCATTCAACTGTGCTCGTACATAAAATGACAGAATAAAGGATGAGAGTGAAACTCGAGTATACAATTAATAGAAAAGGTGTAAGTGGAGCGCTCGTTAAAATAAGCTACTTTCAAGTGTTGTTATTTTAGGTACCTAAAATCTGCTGTTGGGCTTTGCTGGGATACGGGGATACCCACAATTGATAAGTAATAATGCAACTGATGGATTATTCACTAAAATCCCGTGTTGATACTCAAGAGGCTTCTTTTTTGAGTAGACAGTTTCATTTAGAAGTAACTTACGGTACTGAGCTGAATTGAACTCACTTCTCATTTTCACGCTATTTTCCAAAACGAGAGAGAGACCAAGTGGTGAGGACACAGCACTCATTTCCATCTGCAATTCTATTCGCGTAAAAGGCTTTCAAAAAGGGCCAGAAATTTACAAGATAAATATAGGTATTGTAGCAGTAAGTTGCTACCGACATATACGACATTATATTCATCATCACGAAAGGAAAAACTACAGAACACGAGGTGGAAGTTATGGTCGCTCTACTGAAGAGAGATTTATGCTCTTTGCCGTTTGTATTATTGACATTAGCAAAAATTGCCGATGTTCACTTTTTCTAGAAAAGTCTGTTTGGGTAGAAGCAGTGATAGCAGCAGGCCCCACGCTTTACAATAAGCGTTTTCATCCACTTCTTTCGACATGTTTTCTTTGAGAAAATACCTAATTATAACGTACCGCACACACATCTTCCTCTCACAGCACAAATAGGAGAAAAAACTAGCAGGTTAGAGAAATGCGAATTGGAAGGATGACTACTACAAGCTACCCATCTACCAGCTCACAAATCTTTCTTTTTTCTTGTCGTTTTCTTTCTTTCATTCTCATCATTATCATCGAGATACCGATGTAGATGTGGACCATGTTGCATAACTTGTAATACACCAACTACATACAGTTTTATTGCCAGTACAAGAGAAAAATAAGTGGCAAATGCATATATTCATATCTGTGACTAGGGAGAAGTAGCACTTTCAAAAACACACTCATTCTACAAAAAGAACAAACAGGGTACAAAATTTTCATCTTGCTCTTGATTTTTTTTTATCACAGAGAGAAATGTGTTTTTGTGAGAAACCATCTTTTTTTTGCTTGCTCATGATCATCATCACCATGTCGTTAAGATGATGATGAAGTTGAAGAAAATAAGAAAAGAAGTAAGTTAAAGAGTACAACTTACTTGGAAAAGTTCCTTTTCGCTTCTGCTCTTGCAATTACACACTGAGACAATAGCATGCAAAGTTGCATCTTCTCTTTCTTCGGAGAAGACAGACAAGAGTGGAGGAATCTGTCTTCAGGTGACGTGTCATTCCATTCGCTAGAGCAATAAATATTCTTGAAAAGAAGATGGGGAGAGAGAGGACACAGATTGCTCTCGGTGAGAATTGAAAGAGCTAGTCTCATATTTTTAAATCAGTGCTGCGCTCCTCTCCCCACAATCTCCGTCGTATCATTCCCGTCTGATTTCCATATTTTTTACTACTTTTCAATATGCTCCCGGCGCTACTGTGACATATCAGCCGGGACAGCAACAAGAAAATTACAAGTATGGAGGTAGATGGTACATTTCCTTGAGACAGTGAAATGATATAATGAAATAATAAAAAAGTGTTTCAACTTTTACTCTGTTAATTTGCTGCGGCGGCTTCTGCCTCTGATAACAGGCATTTGTGCTCGAAACTTTTTATCTCTGTTTAGAGGAATATATGGATCTCCCTCGGTACAGCTGCATTCTTCAGAGTGGTGGCATATAGCCTGTGAGGCGAACAATTAATTAGATTGAAAAGTCGAAGGCTTGGAATAACTAATACAGAGAAAGAACAATTACGATTTTTTGATTCATTTGCATTTTCCCCGGTATCCTCTCATTTGCTCCGTTCCTATCCTTTGCGGCGGCGTATAAAAGAAGGAGCAGTGGAGAGAGAAAGGGATGTACCGTGGTAATTTGTGTAAAAGCATTTTATTATATAAAATATGTGGAACAATTTTTACCTCAAACTTATCCAACCTACTTCTCTCTCTCTCTCTCTCTCTCTCTCTCTCTCCGTTTCTTCTTCGGTAATAATGTATTCCACTCCAGTAATTTATTTGTGTGTCATATTTCATGAGAGCAAAAAAACGCAACAGAGCAAAAGTAGCTTTAACGCTGGGGTAGACCTAATAAAAAAGTACATTTTCGTATCCTTTCTCATGATGAAGCTCCGCTACCTTATGCCCAAAATACTTTATGCTCTGGCGTAAGTCGTTCTATGGCAGTAGCATAAATCTCAACGGATTTCGTGACAAAGGACGATTATTAAATCCATTTTAGTCTCATGTGATTTGCTCCCAAACTTCTCATTAGAGGAACGTTTTACGAAAATCTACTGTCGGAGAGGGGTAGTGGCATACTGGCACATTATACGCAAAATGTACAGATAAATTACATTATGCCGGCTTCTGCGGCTCAACGGCGCTCTGTTGGTGGGAGAAGACCTAGAAACAGGATAAGCGACTGAAGTAGCATTTTTTAACATCACAGTAGCATTAGCAATTTCATATCGTAAAAAGTAAAGCGCAATTAATAATCATGAACTTTGCATTTGGACTCTCTCACCATCTCTCAATCTAGTCACTGCACAGCCTTCACACAGTACATTGTCATTCCCTTTACACGGCTTCTGGGCAGGGTCTCCTCAACACGAAATGTAACAAATATATGCATACAGTTGAATAAAAAAATAACAGGAACAAGCCCAGATTGAAACAATGTTCCATTGTTCTTCATTTCTCCCTCTCTACATTTTAATGGATACAGGTAAAAATATTCAATTTTATCCATCAACTAATCTAAATTATTTTCAGAATTTATTTATACACTCTGCACATGCATGTTTGTCTCTCCTTAATCTTTTATCATCATTATCTAGTACGGAATCATCGTTTCTGTTCAGTTCATACTCGTCACATGTTTGAATTTTCGCTGAACGTATTATAATTTTTGCCACTGCAACAACATTATCATCATCGGAGCATCATGATCTGCAATCTGCAAATTATTTTTTCTTCCCCTTAAGACAAATGTGTCCTGAGTTTGATTAAGTATGTACTTGATACATATTTCTTTTCTATTTCTCTGAAAGATTTATGGCCAACATGGCTAACTTTGTGTAAGAACCTTCTCTCCAACTCTTACGCGGCTGAACATGAAGAAATTCTTTTTGTAAGAAATAAATAACATGACATGGTCAAAAAAGTGACACCAGCAAAAATAAATAATTCTTCAAATATAAATACCTACTCTAATTTTATGCTGTCTGTTGCCTCTACCATTTAATGGTAATGATGGTCGTAATAGTAATAATATGGAGCCAACAAACCAACTTTGCAAACAATCAACAATACATCATATTCACATTTACAATTTTTTATATCTCCTCCTACTTGATGATGATGGTGATGTGCATCATCATCGTAATTTTCGTGTGAATTGTGACTGACTGAGATTGAATAAGACACACAGCGAGAGCGACAGAGTAAGCCAATTTTTTAAACCCGAGTTTTAAAAAATCATTTACAAAAACAAAAAATGTCAGTGGTATGACTGATGTGTGGTGTAATTTAAAGTTGATTTGTACACTTTAAACTTCTTTTTTCTCATCATTTGAAAACTAAAAAGCAAACTAGCTTGAGTGTGGCTTAATCTTTTTTTTGTCCGATTAGACTATTCGTCTCCTCCGCTATCATTGTCTTGTCCTTCTTACCAAAGCACACAATACAATTTTTGTACGTGGGGATGCTACAAGGGGAAGTGTGGATAAATTTGAAACAGGGTCCAAAAATCATTTGCAATTAGCAGGTAAATGAAACACTGAGCGAAGCAAACAAACCACAGGAAATGCCCAAAATGACTCTGCAGAAACAATCTACTCCGTTCAGCCTCCCCTTGAGAGTGTTGTTACCTTTTTCAAATTTGTTTTTCTGACATTGGCTGGGTAGCAGACTAACAATTGCGCGAGTGTGAGCTATGACTAATTCCCAGCTTGATAGACACATTTATAGCTGCAGAATGCATACATCAAAGGCACATTAGCAGAATAAACACGCTAAATTATATCGACATTTCACTCCCTCTCTGGCCATCTCTCTGCTCCTTTTTCTATATATGGATCATGCAGAAATTAAGATTCGGTAAAAACAAGATATTTTTTAACTTGACAGATATTAAAAGAGCTGCATACTGCCAGCAGCATCATTGTTACTGCAGTTGGTAATACATATCCCAAAAAGTTTGACTAATGAAATGTTATGCTTTTTGTGCACTTGCTCAATAACAAAACTGAAAGAGGGACGATGACGATGGTGATGCTGATGCCGCTGAGAATTCAATTTCTGAGTGCAATGGGATGATGCAGCATAACGATTGTGGTAATATGAACAGCCTTAAAAATGCTAATGCTGTGTGGATAGAGGAGGATGCTAATTTTGATTTTGATTCCTTTTTCATACAGAATACAGATACTCATATTTTTAGTTGAGAAGATTTTCTATAACGATATGCTGATCTTGATCTCAGAAAGGAGAAGGGCTTTTGTCTGCTAGTTTTTACACTGTCTATCTTTCCAAGTATGCATTTTGCGTGCTATGTGGGAACATCCTGCATACACATGTCATATGTCATTCCATCATTGTCTTTCTCCTCTTTCGACATGAATGAAACCACTAAATAGGAGTAGGCAATGTTACAAAAGGAGCACAAAGAGCAACAAGCAAAAATCACCCGAAAAGGGAACTCCTGCGAAGCAACTTGCAAGACGAAGACGTTTATTCAGTTTTTTACTGCTGTGGGTAGACAAATAATAGAGATGAGTCGCAAAGGCAGTAAATTTTATTGCTGGTAAAATACCTTCCCTCTCTCCTTCTCCTTCACCAACAACTTCCTCTCCTCTTATTATTATTCTTTACCATTTTAAAGTGCTTATTCAGCTGATCTAATTGTTATGATTAGGTATACTGTGTGCACACTACACATCGGGGTAATTTTTTATTTGATTTCCTCTTTGGGAAGAAGCCTCTTTTGTTTCTTTTAAAGACAAACCCTGTCTTATTTGCTCATCATCAGCAAAGAAACAAGCAGAGGTAAGCAGAAAATATGAATTTGAAAAATGTCTGCCTGCTCACAAACACACCACGTACGTCTCCTATTTGGATTTCTCCTACCTACGTGAAAGGTGAATGACTAATTGCCCACTGCCAATATTATGGCTGAGCATTATTAGCAAAGTAAATATATTCAAGATAGGAACAGTGCATACGCATTCCAAATAACCTCGCCTCATCTCATCTTCGTCCTCCCCTCTCTCGTTAAGTTGCAACAGCCTAGCCATTAGCACTAAGTAGTGAAATAAAAGACGAATATTTTATGAGATTTATAGCCACTTTACATATGTTCCTATTCTTAATAATATTGCTTATTACTTACTTCCTCGTGAAGAGCTGTTGTGAAATTAAAACTAGTCAGTTTCTATTTCACTAATGGCAAAAGTGTAAGCATATTGCCTTGTCTTCCGTTACGGTGTCATGCCCATGCCTTATTGCCGTATCATAAACCAAGACATTTTTGGGAGGCTTCCTCTCCCTGTCGATCGTAATTACTATTATTTACAACGAGCACCTTCTTAAAAGAAAACAAAGTTTCTTTCCTTTTACATTTACTACTGCCAAAATTTAAAAAAGACAGGACCCTCTTAAGCTACAAAAGAAAGACAACGCCATCACCAGCACATCACATCTTCTTAAGATTTTATTATTATCCATATATGAACAGAAGTAGGACGGTACCCATCTCAGCTTTTTTTGCTTTTCTAAGGATGATGTTTGTTCCTTCATGTAATGAGACCTGTCACCCTTCTGAAACAGGAAAATAAGTTTCCATTTTTCCCTATTTTGCAAAATAGTATGACTGACAAGGAGGTATTATTGTTGTGAAAGATTGAGGGAGCTTCTACTGATCCCTTTTTGTCTTCTATTTTCTTTGACCACGTATCCTTTGCCTTGCACAAACTTTACATAATAAATTCTCTAATAGCTATTCATAGGGAAATGGATTATTGGGGGATGCTATAATACATAATAATGGCAAAATATTGAGGACTTTACAACTTGTTTTGCTTTTTCAGAAAAGGGGTAGAAGCTTTATTACAAATATATTTTTACGTGAGCTTACACATAAAAAGTATTAAAATGTGAAGAAATAAAAACGAAAAAGGAAAACAACAGAGACATTCTAAGTTCCTACTATACTGAATAGCTATAAATTTTATTTGAGTGAAGACCACTCACTTTATCATTGAATCGGTTTTGTTTAAAAACATGAAATATATCATAACTGCGCAGTAACGATAAAGAATGACTTTTTAAAAAATCTCCAACCGTTTTTTAAAATGGACTAAGTGTATTAGGCGATTACTGTTATGATTGCAAGTAAAATTTACAGAGCACTACTTCAATGTATTCATGGGCCAATCATGTCATCTGACCATAAATGAAGTGGATTTTTGTGGGAGTTTTGTAGGTGATTTGTCATTGTCGCTGTAAAGCTTTTATATTTTTTCTTAGACACTTACACACTATTAGCATGTAAGACTACGTGGAAGAAAAAAACAGTCGTTGTTTTTGTATCATTTTTGCTCACTGAATACATTTTCTATGGGTTTTCAGAATGGATTGCGTATATCTTGAAAATGATATGGTCGGTGGCTCACGGCTGACAAAAACTATTGCCTTGCTCTAGGTTGACCAATCGGTTTTAAAAAATGTGTTTGTAAAGTAGTGGTATACCTTTAACTTTGTAAATGAGAGAATACTGCAAAAATTTTATGGCTTAAAAAAATTAAACCTACCTAGTAAAGCAGATTTTAGAAAATGGACAGTTTAGTTGGAAGCTTGTTGATTGCGAGATTACCATATTATTTTTATTGCTTGTAAAGAAACTCGTG
>JAHZND010000644.1:0-12590 GCA_027744115.1 Acrocyrtus sp. NNG-2020 | reverse complement strand
CACCGTTCCCGAGCACAGCAAAAATTGGATTAGGTAATTTTTTGTGTGGCAGCGGTGACGGTTTTCATGCTAGTCAAGGAAGGAAGTGATCCCGTGGAAGGTAACAGAGTCCGGTTTTTTTTATTGGATTGCAACTCTTTTTTATTAGGGTAATTAAATTACATTTTGAACAGAATTAACTTAACTATAACTGTAACATATAATGAATATGAAACTTTACTTGTGTATAAATGTGAAAGAATTTAATTGGGTAGGGGATGGATATGCATGCGAAAAAAAATTAAATTATCTCTGGTCGTGTAGCATATTACTACCTATTATACCTCTAGCTCTTTGAGGGTGAAGTGAGCGTGCTTAAATAAAAAATGTGAAATGTGAAAGGCGAAGCTCGGTATTGTAGCATTCCTATTGATTTTCCTAGAAAATGATTGTAATCTAATCATACATGATAGATGTCTTTGTTCCTCTGTGTCGAAAGTGAAACTTGGGAATAATAAAACACTAATTTATGCATATCATAATACTGTTGTGTGCACCGCACTGCTTAAATTCATTCATGAAGCATATTTCGTTGCAGATTATTATCAGCGGGAGCATCATGATGAGCCGCCAATCTTAATTAATCATGTGAAAAAAAGGGGTACGGGTTGTGGAATGCGTGGGTAAAATATGACTCTTTCCTCTCCGCCTTATTATTTCTGCCAGCTGGATGGGAAATGCGAGAATAAAATTTTCAGAGAAATAAAGGGAAAGGAGCAAGCTGCGAAGCCAAACAGCACAAAAAATATAAAATTGACAGATTTACAATTTGACATTTTCTCTTAGCAATTGTGAAACTTGTGACGAGAAGAAAACTCTCGTTCTCTCGCTCTCTCTTTATTTAGTGGAATTCACGGTGGAATGAGTAGGGGGAACGGAGTGACGAGATAATCACACTGAAAGCGGATACACTCTGAGGAATGCTCTCCAGCAAAATAATGGTAAATTGGAGAGGTCTACTCTTTGAGTTCACATTTCTCTGGAGGTTGAGTCTCTGGATTCAACTCAAAATAAAAAAATGTTTTCATCAAACATCCAATAAAAACCGAAATCTTTGCTCAATCCATTTCCACCGACGAACGTATTCCTCTTGCTGAACAAATAGGAAAATTTCGGGAGAAAACTTGGAAATTTTTTTTCTTAGTCAAGTCAACTCTGATGCGTTGACAATAGTGAGGATGTGTAGCGGAGGAAAACTTTGGGAAGCTGTTCTCTGAAAATCCTCCTCCTCCGCATTTCCCGCTACAATATATATTTGGGAGCAGGAAAAGTAAACATTTCTGATTAGAACGAAGAGTCAATTAAGCCAGAAATTAATGGGTTACAAAAGCGTGTAAAAAAACTTTTTCCCTGTGCTTCTGCAGATATCCCCGAACATAACCTACTCCACTCCCATTCCCCTTTTCTCTCCATTTTCTTTCCACTATTATCTGGAAGACACCAGCAAACCAGCAACAGCAACACATTCCATTTCACTCTGGAGCTTATCCAGCTCTCTCACTCCTATTGCTGGAGAAGTAGTAACTAGTTCTCATGTTTCCTGAACCATTCCAGCGCGATTTTTTTTGCTTATGTGCTCTCACCAACTTTTCCAGCTAATGTTCCATCCACATCCACTCATTTCACATCTCCATTGTACTTTCAACGCCGACATGGATGTACTATTTTCCTAATCTGTACACGCCGACTGCTTATGCTCCTCCACATCCACTCACTACTCCAACCGAGAAAATGCTCGGATGCACATTACACCAACTTATTTTTCCTAGATTAGTCCCCGGCCCTCCTTCCTAGCAGTGCCTTCCAAAAACTTCTATTTTTTAGTGTGTGCTCATGATTAAACTCCTTGTTTACTCAAACACTCCTCTCACTACTCACCTAACACATGTGTGTGGCTTTTGATGTCTTCTGCATGAAGAAGTGAAGGCGGATGCGGATTCTGTTTCCATTTCGCTCTCCGCTCCATATACGGAAATGATGATATTGTCCTCTCTTCCGTCCTCACATAATGGAGAAGCTTCCAGAAGGGAGGAAGTGATATGAAAATAATATGAATTGGGAAGCGCGGAGAGTGGCAAAAACGACATCACCATCGACATCAACAAACGGTCACTGACTCCGCTTCCCCTAATAACTGGACAAGTCCAGAAAGAAAAAAACGCCTTTTATGGAGCTGTAAAAAGAGCTGGCGGAACAAATGAGGAGAGGTCCACCTATAAAATGGCTAATGACACTTGAAGAGAAAGCCCAGACATGGTAAAAAAAATTACTGCCGTTTTTGGCCATATTGTCCCTTTTTATTATTATACGTGATGAGATAGCGCCACGGAAAATAAAGTTGAATTGCATTTTTTTTGTATCTCCCGCCCCTTCTCCCTCTCCTTTTATTTCTTTATAGGTATGCTAATATTTTTTATTACTTTATAGCCAGCGGAAGGTAAATAGAATTAAATTAATTTAGTTCAGCGGGACTTGAGCTGGCGGGAATATATAAATTGTCAGGTATCTTCAAGCTTACCAAAGGGCGTGGGAGGATTGAGGTCAATCTTTTCTGGAATCAACACGTAGGAAGTGTGCGGGGTTTCCTGGACAGATATCTTCATGCTCTCGTTTTGGTCCGCTTTGTTGGCAAGTCTCCACGGGACTGTGATGCTGGAGCCGAAAGGTGACTCTTGCACGAAAACGGTATGACTTGGAATGTAGCTTCCATTCTGAACGGTGGCGGGCACGGTTACGTACAAACGACCGAATAATCCCTTTTCAATGGAGAGCTGCTGACTTGGAGTGTACGACATGATATTAGTGTCAACTATTTTTTGCCTGTTTCACTATTACACAAAAAATACAAAATGGCACGGATTTCTTTTTTCTTGTGCAAGCAAAAAAATGTTTTATCGGTATATATACTGAATACTGCGGTGAAGTAAGCTACTTACCATTTACCTTTTTTTCTATTTTTTTATTTGTGCCTGGAAAAAAATCGATTCTTTTCCTTTTAGTAAGCCCCGCAATAAAATTGTGCCATGTTGATGGACTCCCCGGGGAATGGAAGGTGACTGATCTGGAGGAATCACTTTAATGGACAGTTTTCAGCTTTCAGAGTCCAAGAGTGGATATGATAATAATGCAATGTCACGGAAAATATAAAATATTCTGAGTTCCCTTGCGTGCGCCCCGTATAAAATTGTAATTGAAAAGTCACATCATTTTTGTTCCCACAGCATGCGAAAAATTCCCTAATTTGGTCATTTGGTCATGCTCCTTGTATATAATTTTATTGCTGAATCCAAAAAAAACTAGCACACCAATTATTTTTAATCCCACAGCATGCGAAAAATTCCCTAATTTGGTCATTTGGTCATGCTCCTTGTATATAATTTTATTGCTGAATCCAAAAAAAACTAGCACACCAATTATTTTTTAAAGCCCAGCAGCTCTAGCACTTTTAGCACGCTCCACTTCCCACCTCCCACCTGCACACCATCTCATCCTCTTATTTGGTCTTCGATCAGCTTTCAACACGTACTAAAAATCAGAACCGGATTATTTTTTTTCCATGCAAGTTCCCTAATCTGCCCACAGTCAAAAGCCGCTCATTGTCAACCTGAAGATAGCCCTAATCCGTTTCTCATCTCATCTTCCAAAATTAAAAAAAATATTTTTCTACTACCTATACTTATCTCTCCTGCACAATAAAGTCGATAAAAATTGGACTGATTGTGACTCTGAGGAAGGACGATAACGTCCAAAAAAGAATATCGGAAGCGCAGCATACATCCGATATAGCATACTTCCCCGTGACAAGAATTCAAGTTGCTCTCGATTATCACCCTCGCCGCCACCACCGCCACCTCCCACCCTCCCTTTCCTGAAATGGAGTTGAGATTCCCTGACGTGTAGGAGACTAACGTGTGTGCCCTGAATAATTCAGATGATGGCTCCTCATTTTTTATCCGGATTCGGGTATGGCTATAAGGCCATGGCTACTTTAGGAAAAAATAGTACGCACCATTTTCTTGTCCTAATGCTTCCAACTAAAAAAATCTGAGCTTTACCCATACAAAATGCACACCCATCACCATTCACCATTCTCCATTCTTTAGCCCACTGATCTTATCCAAACTGCAGCAGAACTATAACTTAATACCGCTATCATTTCACTTCTTTCCCTTTCTCCATAAACCATCCGGCTCATCTCGAATAAAGCATTTTTCGCGTGGAGTACATTCCAGGTGCACCCATTTTCCCCTCAGTCCCCAATAATCCTTCTTCTCATGGAACAGTAGTATCCCGGAAAAAAGAAGGCCACAAATTTTTTCCATCTCCACTTTTCACGGGGAAAATTCGAGCGAGATTCATTCTACCGTGAGGTGCACATATGTTACCCTCGTTCTGACAAAAAAAGATTTTTTTTCGGTTTCCCTTTTTCCTTTCGGGAAAAAATATATTTTTTATGTAACGGAACATACCACTCCACTCATGTACTTTCCCTCCTTTTTTTCTGGCGTGGTGCATCCGACGCTCATGTCGTAGCACTACCGGCGACTTTTTTATGTGGAAGTGTAAAAGCGTGTTTTTTAAGGAGGGGAAAAGGAAGATTTGGAGTGAGAAAGTGGAGCATCCTCTCTTCCTATTTTTATCCTGCAATGAGCAAAAGAGAAGTTTTCGTAGCCGTGTGCACTATTTTTTTTATCCACATCTAGAATCCACACCGGATAAAAAAATGGAAAAGGAGGAAGGAGAAAATCACCCACTCATAATAATGGAGGGTGAGACCTTTTAGACCCAGATCGTGTGTCATGCTCGTGTCAAAAAGTTGAATTGATCTTGCTCCCATCCCCCCATATATTTAAAAAAGAAGTTTACCCTTTTTAGCCTGATTATGGACTGGGATGGAGTGAGAAAAAAAGCGATAAAATGTTTTTTTTCGTATTGCATCAGTGGTGGTGGTGGAGGTGGTCCCCAGTGAATTTTATTTTTTCTAGATTGCCCGGAACAAAATGCCATCGGAGTGCCATCTTAAAATTATCTGATATCATCTCCCTCATCATATTTTTTTGTAGGAAAGTTAGCTGGGAGAAGATAAGTGTTATCATTTTGGAAAAACTTTTTCAATTTCCCCATCTGTACATCCATCCCCCCATATATTTAAAAAAGAAGTTTACCCTTTTTAGCCTGATTATGGACTGGGATGGAGTGAGAAAAAAAGCGATAAAATGTTTTTTTCGTATTGCATCAGTGGTGGTGGTGGAGGTGGTCCCCAGTGAATTTTATTTTTTCTAGATTGCCCGGGACAAAATGCCATCAGAGTGCCATCTTAAAATTATCTGGTATCATCTCCCTCATCATATTTTTTTGTAGAAAAGTTAGTTGGGAGAAGATAAGTGTTATCATTTTGGAAAAACTTTTTCAATTTCCCCATCTGTACATAAATATAAACAGATTCACATTTATTTTTTTGGGGATGCAGTCATTGCAGTCTGAAGCCAATTTGGAGAAATGCAAATTCAGAAAACTGCAATCTATCCCAACTGCGCCCCACTCCATTCCCCATCAGATTTAGAAGATATCATTTACACCCTCGCAGACTCCCATTCTGAAAATTAATAAAATGTTATTTCCAGTGCATATACTGTACAATCTGTATGCAAAACAATGAAGGAAGTTTTAGTAGAAATTAAATTGAAAGTTTTCTTACTCTACAATGGAAGCACCCACTTTTATCTCACCCTCGCATCACATCCGAGCCCATCACCGCCGCCTTTTTACTACTTTTTACGCAAGTTGCGTTTTATTGTAATGCAGTGCAGCGCACTGTACAGCAGTTGCCATTTCGCTAATTATGACCATGGCATTACACTCTTCGAATGAATGATAATGGCCCCACAGTTTTACTGTTCCCGAAATGATGGAAACAATATGGGCATCATTTTCTCAGACATTTCAGCTTCTCTTGGAAAAGACATTGCTAAGAAAATTGCGTTCTGTTTACTTACACGCACTCCAGTCCACTTCATATTTCCTTTTTCTCTACGGAGCACTCGTCAGTTTTCAAACTGAAGGCTGGAGACTTGAAAATTTGTTAGTACTAGTCACTAACTCTCTACTCCTCCCGCGGCACTTTTTTCTCCTATTAGACGGAATGCTTTTTGTGCTCTCGTCGCTCTCCTCCACTTTCGCTTTCTCCTTTAAAAAGGGCTCTTCACCCATTGTACCGTCCATTTCACAAAAGGCCCATTCTCCTCCCTTGAAATGCTGAAAAGGAGCTGAAAATGTAAAGAAAATGAGAATATCCTGACAGATGCTTTCAATTATCCTCATTTGCAGAGTTCCATTACATATCTGGAGGCTCCTTTTTTTCTCCTTCCTTCCTCCCTCACTCCTCAACCACTTCTCCTCTTACATATGAAAATCTGAATATCATTTACATAGAAAAATACTGTCTTCAGAAGACAATAAGCACATTCCACTACTCCCTTTCAGGATGGCATTCACCTCATCAGATAAAGAAAAAATGTACATGGCAAACTACTTTTTTTGCTATTTATTTTGTGCAGAAAAGGAAGAGCGGAGAAAGAGGCTTAACATCATCAGCTCCTCTTTCTTTTCAGATAAGGGGAAGGAGAATGGCAAAAAAAAGAAGTTTTTTGAAACTTTGCACCATTCTCTTCCAAGAGGTATTATTATTATTATAAAATGCCTTGACATATACTCAAGAAAAGTTGACGTTTTTCTTCCTCTTGGAAAGTACTCTCAAGTTTCCGAGAAAGGCCTTTAGCCTGGGAGTAAGAGAGCAGCGCAATGATACGACAGGAATAATGCTGCTTTTCGATGTTTGCTTTATGCGCAGAAAATGTGTGCGGGCGGGGTGACTACATAGTTAGAGAAGTAGTAACTGCCATTTATATAATGATATTAATTTATAAATAGTTTAAAATTAAAATTAGAATTCAAATATTTTACCTATGTTTGCTTACTATTACTATATAGGAAAATGAACAGGTAGAGACAGTATATACATAATTATATAAATTAACTATAATTTTATTATAATTAGAAATTATACCAAAAACGCGAATGATTCTACTACATTATAAAACTTTTAATATTTCGAATGTAGCAGATTTTAGTGGCCAATCTGAACATATTCATTACTGTTCCATAGTTATCAAAAAGTTTAGCGGTGTTAATATTCCAATTTCTTTTTTCAATTTTAATCCAATCTCTTAAACGATTAGAGTTCTACACTACGTTTTGCTAATTTATATTTTGCTAGTTGTTTGCCATCATTTTACAACTTCTCAAGCAAATTCCGAAACGGCGAGAATACATTGTACTATTCTTGTACAGCAAATCAACGTCTACCAGATAAGTTTCTTAGAAATCCACACTGGTCTGTTCTAACCGATGCCACTGCTACATCCATCTCTAACTTTTTATTTGCAGGGCGAGCCGCATTAAAAAGGGAAGACGAGCAGAGGGTGTAATAATGATAATGTTTTCGTGATCCTCCGGCTTACAATGTGTTTTCGATAAATGTGTAATGCTCTTCCTGACTGACGAGGGTGAATATCAGCTCCGGTCGCTCTTTCTGTTTTTTTTTATTTTTTTCCCTTTTCCACCGGGCAAACTAGCAGGAGAATACGCGCGTGCATTCAAAGCAAACTAGCAATGGAAGCTAAAGGACATACAAAGTACATCAGTAATGGCATTGTGGTTTCGACATTTTCCCTGAGAAAATAGAGAAGTAAAAACCCTCAGTTTTCTGTTTTCTTCCTTTTTTCATCCCAAAAACAGGAGAAAAGAGGAAGAACTTAAGAAGCACCTTTTCCCTATATTTCCCAAAAAGAGATTCCTTCTTGTTCTCTCCTTCCTCCCTCCCTTGATGGATATTGCTTTACATAAAAGGAGGAATCTAATTCCTCCGAAATAGCTTATGTTTTCTTAACAACGTTTCTCCAGATTTTCCTGTTATGTGTCTTGTTTGGGGAAATGTTGTACGTTGCATGCAAACGCATACAAAAAAATCTTTTTTTACTTTCATCGTCCCATTCACTGCTCACTCCTCCGGATTATTTGGATGGGAATGCACACTTGTTTCCACTTTTGAGTTGATCAAGTGCACCTCTCCCACCCAAAAAAAGATACTTTTTGGGGGAGGGAGCAAGGTGCGCGTTGTTGCTCGCTACAGAAAACTTTTTTTTATTTCTGCCGTTGCTCGTTCACTTTAAATATATTTTTTTACAATCCAGGTAAAATGAGAGTTTCCGTAAGGAAGAGGCTTTCACAAGCATTGGAGAGATTAGATTCTCAGATTTATTTGTACACTTTGAAAAGCATACGGTTTGCTCACTCCTCACCAATTTCCAAAATGGGGAAATCTTACTGCACAAGCAATTAAATGGAATGGCTTCTTTTATTTGGCTTCCAGTTTTTAATAAAATTTGTGCGATAGCTAATGGAAAAAAGGAAACAGTTTCTCTGCAAGGAGAGAAAATTATCTCCACCTTTTCCAGCACCATTGCCAAGTGCGCACGAAGGAGAAAAAATACCAGATTTTTTTTTTCAAAAGTGCATCTTCCCTCGCTAGAGACATTTTATGCAAATTTAATTACACTTCTAGAAAATTTACGCCATTTCATTAACAACTTTTAATCACTGAAATGGACTTGAGTCATCTCAATAAAGTTAACCGCCGGAACATACTCCAGCAATATTGCAATTTTCTGGGAAGAGTGCAACGAAAAGTGCACCCTGCGTGCATCCCATCTTCGTAACTGCTTTTTTCCTTCGGTTGCACCCTTCTTCTCCCTCTCAATAAAATGGAAATGCGTAATTCCAAGTAAACGTTGATGTATGACTTTTCCTCTTTGTTTGTGGTGAATCATGCCATGTTACAGGGATGAAGAGGGATGCAGTACATTCCCATCCAGCTCGCTTTTATAATGCATAATAATCCCAGCCCGTAATGTCCCGTCACGGTTTCATCCTCATCAGTAGGATCAGGCTGAATATATTTTTCATTTTTTTCTCGACCCGCTCTCTAGATGTGGATGACAAAATGAGGAAAAATTTGCTGTCCCTCTGTATAAGCCGCTTATTACAGCCATCACCATTTACCATCATCAGTCCCATATCCCATCACATCGGATCATAACGCAAAAACATTCTGATTCCGATTCCTTCCTTACTATTTACTCGCCGTTTACACGCCGGATTTATAATAGGTTGGAATTTCCTTCTAAAAATGGAATCCTTTCATCATCGTATCAGCAGCAATATCACCATCACCACTACCCATTCCTTAATGAGAAATAAGCACAGTTCATAAACACTTCCCGGCCGGAATCCTTTTCTGCTCTGGGCTCCTCTTCTTTCGTGAGTCGTGATCATAATAGCCCATTAGCATTCATCCGTACACTTTCTGAGTCACTCCCGCCGGAATGCGAAAACACATTTTTAAGTAAATGTCACGAATTACATCCATTTATTTTCCTTCTTGATGAAACGGGATTTCCCTCGCCAGAAATCAGAAATTTTCATCAACTCAGCCAGCAGATTGTTCTCCCCGTACGGGAAAAATTTGTTTTAGAAAAATTAGATAAAAAAGTGCAATGGGATTAACATTCGCCACAGGAAAAAATTCATTTTTTTAATCATGTCAAGTAAAAAAAGGAGGAATAGGCTGTTCGGAATAATTTCCCAATAAGATATTTTTATAGGAGGAAGAAAAGTGAAAAATTTTAATCATACCAAGTAAAAAAAGGAGGAATAGGCTGTTCGGAATAATTTCCCAATAAGATATTTTTATAGGAGGAAGAAAAGTGAAAAATGAGGGATTAAAACCGCGACGGCCTGTTAAAAGAGATTCCCTCACGTAATATTGGAAACTGCTTTCCCATTAGTCAAAAATTGAATTCTGAATCCGGTGTGCTGCCGTCTGCCTTGTGCCGCTCTGCTTCCAATACCTGGAGTATTTTTTTGTCTTAAGTGAATTGCGTAGTCGCAAAAGGCTCCACATTTTTATGGGATTTTTTCATCTATTAGTGGGCAAAAATGTATTTTTTCTTGTACTAAATCACTTCCTTCCTCCACTCCACTCCAGTTACAAACAGCTGAAGGGTAAAAAGCACAGGACGAAATTTTTTTTATGATGGGCATGCTCCCAGAAAAAAATATTTTTCATAAAGTCTGCACGCGGAGAAAAGGAAAAAAATCTTGAAGAAAAGTTTTCCATTCGTCGGGGTAAATGGTATATATGGCAAAGGAGAAAAGAAGAAAAAACAGATGGGCTCCTTTTCTCTTTTTTCCAGCGATTGAGCGTTGAGCTCTAGAAAAAAATTTCCGTCTGCAGTCATGCAGAATGGCAGGCGGCATCACTCACATTTTTCCGGGATTTTAAGACAGCCTCATATATCTCCCACATCAACGTGTATATTCCACGCAATATTTTTTTTCTCCAGACAAGGATGGAGTAGTACAACACCGCACACACGGTAGGTAAAAATTTTCTAGAAATATGACGAGTTGGATGCTGGAGGAGCACATCCGCTGAAAACCGGTTCCGGTTCAGTAGCCAAAAATTGCAGTTCTTGGATAGGTCTCTAGGTTTTTATCGAGGTAACAGAAATAAATTGCAATAAGATCAGAATATATATTTTTCACGGAGGGAACGTACCGGCACACATCACCATCGCCAAACACATCCAGAAAAACTGTTATTTTTGCTGGGATGCTGACTTGACGTGATGATGATTCTCTCCGGATTGTAGCCGGTACACTAGCAAGGAAAATTTTCATTTTGCATTGGGAGAAACGTGTGAAGGTTTTGCGAGAGAGTGATTAATGGACTTTTTTTGAAAATGAGCCACGAATAAAAAACGGGAACAATGTGGCATGCTACATGTAACAATTTTTTAAAGCATATTCCTCGCATTAACTCTCTGACTGAGTGATTTCCAGATGAGATTTAGGATCGTCCTGTATTCCGAGGTCGTCAGTAGTCAGCTCGTCAGTTGGAATGGATGGGATGATTTCTTTGAGGGATGTGCGGGGATAAGAATATTAAAATGTAAAAAAAATATGTTTTCGCCGCTTCCAGACTCCTACAGTGAAGGTGGTGATCCGGGAATCCTTGGAGAGAAGGGAACCGCCAAAAATTGAAAAATTATTTTTTCGGGATGATACCCATTTATTATTATTTTTTTAAAAAAAATAAATATATTCTCAACAGAAGTTTTGATTTCTTCACAATAAAGATGGGTACGGAAGGAAAGGGAAGGGTAAAATGAGAATGACGTAAAATGGGAAATGTTTCGGTGATCCTGAAACCCTTTTTTACTCACCAACCACATCATCATTTTCGTGTCATCTGGATGTAAATGAATGTGTGTGTGCTGCTGAGTAATTTTCTGGTGCTGTGTCTAGATTCTGGATGTGGATGAAATATATAGGAAAGGGTTGCACTTCGTACGTGTGGTTTATTGGTGTGCTTTATATGGATATTAATGCGTTTTTTTGCTTGGGTGGTGGATGCTGGAAAAGAATGGAGAGTGGTGAACGGTGACGGTGGCGATGTGGAGGAGCAATATGCTCCCACCATATTACTTTTTTGTTCTTTCCTTGTCCGATAAAAATGAGCTGGGCTTGGCTGTTGGCGGCTCTAGCTGCTGAAAAACCATTACCGGGTGTCGTTAAATTACCCACTTCTAAAATGATGATATATGAGCTTTATCGGCCCTTTATGAGCGTGTACAACGAGAGCATTACACAATCTTTCTGATTTTACGATTTATTCCAGGAGTAGTACACTGCAGAAGAGTGTGCTTTCCCTCTGGAAAATGGTGTGGAGGAATATATTAAAATTTCTTATCCAGATATTCCAGTCTCCCGCCGAGCTATGGAGATATGCAGTATTGTGCCGTAAAATCTAATGGGTTTTAATAATAAAGTGGGAAACTGTATTGCAAAATGTCTGTCGTGCACCCATCCGTCCAAAAACATCCATTTAAAGAGTTTTCAGACTGGGAGGAACAACCTACTTCGGCATTCCGAGCGCGGAAATGTTCCGCGGGATAATGACTCCAATTAATTCAGGTCAGTAAACCGGTAGCCGAAACATTGCAACACTCTTTTCACCCATCTTCCTCCAAAAAAAGTAATTCATTTAGCCAGGAAATTATTTTGGGTGTGGGGAAAAGTCTAATAAAAAATGTGTAATAATTTATACTTCTGAAAAATAAATACACAATCATTTCCCCATTCACGGTATCTGTGTACTTTATGCACGGTGCATAGCCGCATCACAAACTAATTTCTCCAATGTGTGTCCCGACACGACCCAAAAAATGTATTTTTTCTCGCTTCCTGCCAGGAAGCGCTTTCTGTGCAATTTTTATGAATAAAAATGGGATCATTTCCCGACACACCGCACCGCACATAATACCGTCAGGGCAAACCGGCTTACATGACATTACAATGCAACAAGCATTTATTACAAGATGAAGGGGAGGAGTTGTTCTGGAACGTTACTTACGCGCACTTAAATCATC
>JAHZND010000643.1:0-32081 GCA_027744115.1 Acrocyrtus sp. NNG-2020 | reverse complement strand
AACTCAATAAAATAAAGCAGCTTGTGCATGGGAAGAGTAAACATTAGCTTTCACTCATTGGTCTAGCTGCACTCATATGATTTAAAATCTAACAGCTTAATAGGTCTGTACCATGAATAAAGTAATATGCAAAATACTTTAAATAAATTTGGAGCAGTTGCTCATCTTCCAATGATATAGGTCAGTTTTATTGTGCCATTTCAGCTCAAGGAGCACTGGAGCAGGTACCTGTAAATATGTGCTATACAGAAAAAGCAATTCATGCGTACCCTGGGTCAGTACGTAACACGAATTAAAAATCATTCAGCTTGAAAATTTCTAAAATGGCTGTATCTTTCTAGCTTCAGGTAGCATTATTTCAAGTCCAAATAGTGCTGCCACTTGGTAGGCGCCTAACAGAAATGAATGGAAAGATTTTTGTATTTGCATGACCTAACAAGTTTTGCTAGTGTTTGGATAGCCTCTTTAAGCGTCACGTAAATGGATCCGCAAGCGATGTACAAAACACATTATTAATGCCTGATCTTTGCTAATGTGTCAACTCAAATTCATTCATACGAGATATTTTCCAAAATTAAAGTGAAGAAAAATAAAAACTCAATTATTATTATCATTTCTGACTGAACTTTTGAAGGGCGAGAAGCTAAAGTTGGAAAATTCTTTGATGATGTGTTGTACTTTGAACATAAACTAGTGAGCATATGTACATTTTCGTATATTTTCTGATAATATCGGGGATTCATATAATTCCATACCTATAATTATGCACAGTTATCTACAACCCTTAAAATCAGCAGATACACATATGAAATAAAAGTCTTAAATTCATACTTCAGCATTAGCTACAGCCACCAGATAACAATGCAAATCGTCATTTATTAACTAACTTTAGTTTATTAATCAGCTATATTTATATATTATCGTTCTTCCAGAGCACCGAGATAGTACTGCTATAAAATTCAGAATGCAATGCGCACTCGCTCATAGCTTCCACTAGTAAGATTATCCTGAAGTACATAACTTGTGATTTTACTGGATGTCTTAATTTACTAAGCACATTTTGACCCTTGTTGAACTTTACACATGCGTCGCTGGAACAATTACGCTTTGGGTCTCAATGTACAATTCATATTCTAAGTTACTGTATTCATTATTATTAGCAAGCAAATTAAACATTATATTGGAACAATTTTTTTTTAAATAAAAAAGTCGACATCCTACATTTTGGGTAATTCTCTGGTAATTAGACATGTCCTCCAATGAAATAAAGTTTGCTTTGATTTATACATATTTTTGGCACTTTTTTATTGAAATTACGTAAACATTATTTGCAGTAAAACATGTTTGCTTCCAGCACGTCCTAATTGATCATCTGATTCAGCCAATTTGCTTACAAATATTAGCCACCTACCTTTAAATAACTACTTTGAAGAACTTATAATAAATTTGTACCGCTTTTGGTGGGTCTTTTGGGTTACCTCACATAATTTTAACTCAAAAGTATGAATACATGAAATGGCAGTGAACAAAGCTAGCTTTTGCATATATAAAAGACTAAACAGAATACTACGTCTTAAAACTATGATTATTTTTAAGTCCACCTTTATTTCCACTGGATTTTCCTACCTAACTCTCATCATTCTCGGCATAGCGATGTCCTGTAGAGCGAGATAATGTGACGGTTGCTGCATTCCTTGCAACACCTCTGGAGTTTGTTGCAATACAAAAATATGTTCCTTGTCGTTCATTGCCAACTGCAATTATCTGGATCCAGCTTGTACTCATTGTTTGCTCAGGACCTCCTCGAATTGTCACTACAACGCTTGAGTCATCCTCTAGAATAAAAAAGAACATAGCCAGCTTAGAGTTCTGCTCACAAAATTGATACTAAAAGGAGGTAAACGTGGAAATTTTCCTCAGAATGTCTGTCATAAATGCTGTGCTAAGCTACCTGGTAAAACTACTGGTGCTGCCCCAGAGCCAAACGCAAGAAATTCCCAGTGAATAACAGGACCTAGTAATATTTAGTAGATTCATACACATATTAAATCTGTAAAATGTGAAAACGCATCGATGATTATATTTGTATCAGCAACTTACTTGGAAATCCCTTAACTTCGCATGAAAGTGAAGCGTCCTCTCCATCCGATATTGTTACATTTTCAATTGCTGATGGCATCCATGGGGCTATCAAAGAAAGTTAAGTTAAGTGTATGTTCTTCTAATTTAGGTACGGCTCTAATCTTAGCTTTCATTTTAAACCTGTGATGCATGGGCCCCATGATGAAATAGACAATCCAGGAGTTGTGTGTGCTATTTCACGAAGCTTACATTCACTTGAGTACGTTTTATTATCGCTACCACAGACAAGCCTCTTATCTCGACATTCGCATAGTGCCTCCAATGGCTCCTGTTTATAAGGTATGATGAAATAGACAATCCAGGAGTTGTATGTGCTATTTCACGAAGCTTACATTCACTTGAGTACGTTTTATTATCGCTACCACAGACAAGCCTCTTATCTCGACATTCGCATAGTGCCTCCAATGGCTCCTATTTATAAGGTATGTTCATTGGTAAAAGTTGTATCTTTAGAAAAATTGCTCCAGGTTTCGTTTACAGTAATTACTACGTACGTTGGTATCCAAATCTTTCCGAAGCATGCAAGCAAGTCCATTCCCACAGATTCCAAGATCAGGACTTTGTGGAAGACTGGCGATGGATGAGTTGTAGCATCTATTCCCCTCTACACTTCCACAAACCAAACAACATGAGCATCGGTCCAGAACCTAGTAAATTAAAAGGGAAATGATTTAGTGTGATTACTGATTAGCATACTTTTCTACTAATTTTAATTGTTTTGTAGCATCACTGAAAATAAATTACCACTCCAACATGGCAACTACTTTCAGCAACATTTTTGCATGCACTTTGATCACATTCTCCACACCATTCCGGAATGGGAGCGTTGCTTTCACGTGATGGCCGTTCCGATCTGATTTGAGATCTAGCAGGTTTTTTCGGACGTAGTGGTCTGCTAGGTGTTGCTCTTGTGGTAGGTTGTTCTTCGCTATTATTGTTACCTATGCTTTCACCTGCTGGCTCTTCCACTGGTGCTGGTGATGTTGACACTTCCTCTACCCGGAGTCTTGCGAGCGAATTTCCGGCCAATTTCTTTTTCCTCAGCGATAATGCCTTTGTTTTAGCTCTAGGGCGACCAATTGGAGCACTTTCATCATCAGCAACGACCAATCCCACCACGACCATAACAATTAAAATGGCCACAATTACAGTAATAATTTTAGCCATGGTTACGCGTGACGGAAAGGTAAATCTCGGCGGACGAGTTGCTTCCAAAGGACGTGCTGATGCTGAGGGTTGTTGATGATTCTGCGATGACACAAAAGTTAATGAGCTACTGTGCCAAGAGGATGACAGGCTTGTCGATGCTAACTGATCCTTTGACTCCTGTAACCTCTTTAACATCGTTGAAAGAACTATGCGATGGAGAGATGTTATTATGGAGAAATAAAAACGACAGTGCTTGCACAATTTAGGTTTCCATTGTGCGACTCCTTTGCAATCAGTTTGTCTCCAGACAATTTAGATTCCAAACACGCGTTATAGGCTGCATAAAGGATTCCATACTTTGTGCAGGGATTAATGTACTTTCATCAATGTTTATTTGCTTTTGAGCTAGAAAAACAAACGGAAGAAAGAAATGGAAAAGAAGGAGCTTTTATCTTTTCATAAAGCATTGATGATGATCTTTTAAAAGTTCAATTTCTGCAGTGTCTCATGCGCAAGCTGTATGCTAAAGTTGGGCAATTTTTTTCTTGGCTATGAGCCGCGGTGCAGTGCAAAGTGCATGGCAGATGCTTGTGTATTGTTAGATATCATCGTCATACATCTTGCAAATCTGGCGTTTCAGAAATTAAGTTCAGTGACCTAAGCCCACATGTGAATAAAGTATTTTTGTACTGGGAGCAAGAAATGGAAATGAAAGACTGCCTTTATAACAGCGGATTCGGATATATTCAGATAAATTTAATTGAAATGTTGAAAAAATTGAAAGTTAAAATGATGCAAAATTATGAAATATAAGTGAGCTCTGTTTTTTCTCGGTAGTGCATATCTGCTTTTAATTAAAATCTATCATGTCTAAATGCATCTGTGAGAAGCTGATTAGTAGAATGGCGGCGTCGGCAACGGGCGGAAAGGTAGAAATATTTTCATTACGTTGCGAAAGCTGCATCTGGAAATGGCGCACGTAGCTCAAAGAAAGATGCATTTCTTTTCATAATTTTTTACTATAAACACGAAACACGTTAAAAAATAATGCCAATACTGAGAGGCGGTGTAACTTAATCAATTTGTGAAATGGGGGCAATTAGCTGATGTATGAACAAGCAAGAGGGAATGTGAGCAAGTGTTCCAGTTGGTGTGAGTGAGAGAGGAAGAGTGAGCAAGTTGAAGCTGCAGGAAAATTAATTAGCCACTTGACTAATGTGTTACAGCAAATGAGTGGTAATGAGATTTCGCGGCACACATACGCAAATTTCTTTTTGCTCTGTTTTTAAATTCTGTAATTTTTGAGAGTTTAGTACTTGCGTACAAATGATGTAGATAAGGCTTGCATTTGGATATAAATTTTAAGTGAATTAAAAATAACAAGTACGGTGCCTCTAATCTATCTAGGGCTCTTATGATTTAAAGGAAAGGCATGACTGCAATCAAATCAATTAACAATGAATGGCTTTTTTTAAAATCCAGAATGACTCGGCATTCCACGACTGGCTGGTAGTAAGCCTAAGGAATGGCATATCATGTCCTTGCTCTATCGATGTAAACGAACGCAATACAAGTTTTGTCTCATATGTCGCTAAATATGTAACCTAAAATAAATGTTCGCCAACATCTGTCATGTATTTAGTTAAACTCGGTGGCGGATTTTACTTTGCGATTTTATCGGGTTCGGACTTTGAAATTTGGATTGCATATCTTGACCAGGCTGAATCATCATATTTTATAAATAATGCAACCAACATTTTCCCACCAAGCTGTAAATGCAAGTTATAAAAGTTTCAAGATCTGCTCTTCTTCATTCCAACATGCTACAATTATGTGGAGCAATGAAAACAATTGGAAAGCATGTGGGAAAAGCTGAAATTTGGTCTTGCAATTAAAAATTGCAGCATTATAAATGAATTTACCTTATTACCAGCATTTAGTTGAATATTACTCTATAGTCACCAAGTAGTTGTTAGATTGGAACTTCTGACAAGCTTGGTATACATACATTTTTCAATGCTTACAGAAAAAGAGAACAAAGTATACACGAGCTCATTGATTTCTGCCCAGCCTGCCCCAGATCATAGCGCGTTTTCCGACTGTTCTGTTTGTTGCTACAATTATGTAGAGCAATGAAAACAATTGGAAAGCATGTGGGAAAAGCTGAAATTTGGTCTTGCAATTAAAAATTGCAGCATTATAAATGAATTTACCTTATTACATACCAGCATTTAGTTGAATCTTATAGTCACCAAGTAGTTAGATTGGAACTTCTGACAAGCTTGGTATACCTACATACCTACATACCTACATACATTTCAATGCTTACAGAAAAAGAGAACAAAGTATACACGAGCTCATTGATTTCTGCCCAGCCTGCCCCAGATCATAGCGCGTTTTCCGACTGTTCTGTTTGGCATGCACTTGGGTAGTTGGGGGAATACTTGGGGCTGGAAATCGCAACTATCAGGAAAAAGGAATAATCTGTTCAGTTTGTCGTGATTTTAGTTTTAGAAAGTAATTGTTTTTTAGTTAGTTACAGTTAAACGTAACAATGTCGAAGAGAGGTACGCCTAATTACTGTTATTAATAGTGGGTGTTCTCGCTGATGAGCTTTCTAGAAGATTTAAATTTTTTGTCTTTGTAATTCTCAGGTCGTGGAGGAACCGCAGGAGCGAAATTTCGCATTTCTCTTGCCCTTCCAGTCGGTGCCGTTATGAACTGTGCTGACAACACAGGTAAACTTAAAATTACTGATAAATATCTTATCTGTAGAGCTAAATTCGTGACAATTGTGGCAGTTCTTTGGGAGTTACAACAACGCCCTGACATTATGTTCGTTTGACCTTTCTTATAGGTGGAAAGAACCTGTTCGTCATTGCAGTTCAAGGCATCCGTGGTCGCTTGAATCGACTCCCAGCTGCTGCTGTCGGTGATATGTTTGTGGCCGCTGTAAAGAAGGGAAAACCAGAGTTAAGGAAGAAGGTAATGCCGGCAGTGGTTATTCGACAAAGAAAAGCATTCAGGAGGAAGGATGGTGTCTTCATATATTTCGAAGATAATGCAGGCGTGATAGTAAACAACAAGGTAATTTAATGATGTATAATTTGCAATGTTTAAATACGTTGGACTCTATGGTGGTTGCCTTTACATTGAATATTTCGTTTCGTTTAACAGGGTGAAATGAAGGGTTCTGCTATAACAGGTCCTGTAGCAAAGGAATGTGCAGATCTTTGGCCAAGAATTGCTTCAAATGCTAGTTCTATTGCGTAAATAGCGTAAAAACATCTACTTTGTCATACGTTATACTGCCTGATTAAAGCGAAGCAAAAATTAAGCTAATGTTTTTAACTGACTACACCTTAATTTAGAGGCGCATAATATTTTTAAAATATAGTTTTTATAAAATTTTATTACAAATCATCAAATCCCGGTTTCTCAGATTTAAAGTTATAATCATATATGCACACAAATGTAGTTAAGTACATTCACACATTACAATTACATTCATCAACACAAACCAAATACAACAATACTTAGGTTCTTTTCTGCATAGTACGGCACCATTTAACTATAAGGCAAAAAATGAGAATTTACACGATGCTCCAAACAAAATGAAAATGCAATTCGAAATTAATTTTCATCAATTTTTTTCCTAGTAGAAGTAGATATTCAACAAAATAGTAATATAATTCACTAACAATTAGTTCTCAATTTTTAAAGAGAAATTTCTTTTAAAAACTCCAATTTAGATTTTCGAAAATCCACACATAACACACTTCCTCCTCACACTAATTTTTTGGCTTCGAAAAACGATTTTAGATGCCTCATTTGCCAATATCCCATCGAGAGTAGTACCACAGTCTGCGCTATTGACCACCAAAGCACTCTCTGATTAGTACTTTCACTTGTTTGACGGAAACGCTCTTCTCGGTACTAGATGTTAAAGAGAAAAAAATAAATTATAAATTAAATACAGCGTAGAATACTATAATCTGGCATCTGGCTAAAAATGTTGACTGATTACAGATTACATACCCTTTGGTAGTTTTGCTCCTTTGTAATCTGTTCTACTTGATCCAAAAGTTGTCGCACTCGCAGCTGCAGTTCCGACAATTTTTCCTTTTGTGCTACATTTGCATAGTCGATTGCATGTTCACCCACTTGGATGTCCAGATGAACTCGCTAAGAAAAGTGCAATTTTAAACACATAACTCAAATGTATTTGTTTAAAAGTGAGAGATACAAATAATAGTTTTGTTAGTTATTTTATGTTTTCCCTAGTCGATTACCAGTTGTGAGCCTGCAAACCACTTTGTTGAATTAGAATACAGGCAGATAACATGTTCTCCTGGGATATGGGAAGTGAACGTAAACCGCCCCTCAGAGCTATATACTTTCGAGAGAATAGTTTTGTCATCGGGATCCCTTACTTCCACATGCATACCAATACCAGGACTTGACGGCATGAATCCTCCACTTCGAGGGTCAAAGAGCTCCACTTTGTAAATGCCTAAAACACGAATATTTAAAAACATTTCATCCCGAACCAGAAACACAATAAACCAAACCATTCCTCTATAGGGAAAAATTCCGGCATACCAATGACTGTAGTATCATCAGGGATCTCTTCAATGAAACACTTTCTTTCAGTCTCAGCAATATGAAAATAAAGGGAGCTGACAGTGGAAACTGCCAAAGCAAAGGTCAATACGCCTAACACCGCCCCTGTCCTCACCATCTTGTATTAACTCAAGTACACTTCGATGTCACAATCTGGATGGAACAGATGTTAACGCTGGAAAGTTTGCAAAGAAAATTGACAAATTTACTTATTTACCACCCTCTCCTACAACCAACTGAATGTGATTACGAAATAAGCACAATTCCCACAAAAAGCCATTAGTAAAGTATAATTATGGGTAATTAAAAAGAAGCTCTTTATTGCACTCACAATTCTTCCCTAGCTTTAGGCGTATATTGATGCCAATCGCAGCCGATTTCGTAGTACACCTTCATAAAGATATTACTACCTACTTAAAAGTAAAATCTTTGCCGTCCAGCAAAGCTTTCAGCAGCACTGTTAACTAAAAATGATTAGCTGACTAAACACAAAAAGTTCCCTCCCCTTCCAGTTAAAAACCTGACCATCAGCACAACCAGAATATTTACACCTTTCTGTAGTCAAACTAAGAGTTTTTCGATGCCTACGACAATTTATTAAATGCCCAGTTAAAAATCAATCTTGTTTACAGCTACATGTCATCTGTTCCTACGAAAATTTCACTTTCCTACGCCTGTCAGTCGGCCTCTCTCTTTCAGCAAAAAAACAAGTCAAACTTCGCTGGCAAATTGTATTGTAGCAATCCTTCAAGAAACAACTTTTTTTTCGTCCACGTCGCCGTAGCCTTTTCTATTATGGTGCAAGATCACAATGTTGTCTCTCCTTTCACGGAACACATGTTTGCTTATGGCGGCACTTTTAAATTTCAGCTGTGAAATATTGTTCAGCTCACTTTTAGGTATTTAGGTGAAGAGGTTTTTCAGTTGAGTTGCAATTTGACAGATGTTTTAAATAAATTCAGTTAAGTTGTATGGCAGTGTAAATAGTTGCGTTAGAATTTGGTTGACGGTAGCGTCCGTATTTGGTGTACTCAGGAACTGCTTCAGTTTTGATCTCAATTTTTATCAGTAGTACCTACCGAATTAGTATAGGTGTAGTAAGTAAAATATCGGGTAGCAAACTTTCACGGGAGATTAAACAAGTGTAAAAATGACCAAGAAAGGAACCGTCGATGATTTGGAGGTGGGGGCGGAGGAGTTTATGCAGTACTTTATGTTAGCTCTAGTTACATTTGGGCTGAGCGTTTTGCTGTTTTGGGCAATTCGAAAATTTGGAGTTCAGGACGAAAATGCTGAGCCAGCTCAGGATGGTCCACAGCAAAATAGACAGCAAAGACCGGGTAACAGAAGACAGGTGGCTGCTAGAAATAGAAGGGCTCGTCGCGCAGGTAATTATTGAGTTTTAGAATCCAGAAACTTCAGATCCTAACTAACTAGCCTGACTAGCAAAGTTTAATCTGTGTTTTAATTCTAATCTGATTTTTACAGATGACTCTGACTCTGAAGGAGCAGGCGATGATGGAGGTGGCGGGGGCGGTGGTGCAGCTGGTCAGAGAGCTCAGTATTCGGATGAGGAATTAGAAGAAAAGCTAAATGATCCAAAGTTAGGTGCTAAAAAGCGTGCAAAACTGGAAGCTAAGGCTGAGAAACGTGCCCAACGTGAAGCTGAGGAAAGGATGAGAGATGAGAAGAAGGCTAAGCAGGCGGCGGAAATGAAAGAAAGAGAAGTGTAAGCCTTTTGATAGCATACAAATAAAATATTAAATTTAAATTAAACATATTGGCATTTAAGTAATTTTCAAAATACAAATATAGGCGGGAGAAAGAAGAAGCAGATGCTGAAAAACAAAAAGAGGAAGAAGAAAAGCGAATGAGAGAAGAAAAGGCACAAAGGGAGCTAGAGGAGTATATAAAAATGAAAGAAATGTTTACTGTCGAAGGGGAGGGTTGTGAAGTAATTGAAGATGAAGAAGAAGGGAATTTGATTGAGAAGTTCATTGAACATATTAAGGCAAATAAACCTACTTAATTTTACAGAATTTTAATTTTATATAACTGTATAACTGTCGAAAACTATTATATTAAACACCGTCGTTGTGTTGCTTCTATTAGGCAAAGAAGGTAATCCTGTTTGAAGAACTGGCAACGCAATTTGGACTTAAAGTTCCTGATGCTATCGACAGACTGACAACTCTGGTTAACGAAGGCAGATTAACAGGTACAGGATATCATATGCGTTGCATAATATGTCATTGAGGCTCAATGATTGAGCGCAAGTAATCAAGTGTAAAACTGAATACTTAAGGTGTTATGGATGATCGAGGAAAATTCATCTACATATCTGAAGAGGAGCTAGCAAAATTTGCAAAGTTTATCAAGCAGAGGGGCAGAGTTTCTATAGCTGATCTAGTAGAAAATTCTGCTACCCTTATAACGCTAACATCGGAGCTACCTGAATCATCTTCAGCATCGGTTTAACATGACTAATTCCTGCGATATCCCTTAACTCTGAAAGCTGTAATATTTAAGTAATCTGCAGTTTCGGAAATAATGATTTTATGATGATTTAATTTTGTACGCAGTGGTATGAATGAAAATGGAATAAAAATCTACAAAAGTATTATAAAATTATTTGTAAATGTAGCAGCATTTTGAAATCTTTATTGCGATATATGTAATTACCAATACAAATCCACAGTATACACGACAAGTAACAATGAACAGTTATTGATACGTTTTCGATACGCCGCCATGTCAATTACAATGCAGTGGCAAAATGTCGAAATAATAAGCAATAGCCGAAATTGTCACTGATTTCTGTTTGGCTGTCAGTTCTTGCTGATTCGTCTACTTTGCCAGGTGTCAAAGTCTGCCCTGGACTTGACATACATAATTATAGAGGTATGTTTACCTTCATTTTTCCTTATAGTTATACTTTATCTCATAATCTAACTACACCAAGGGATATTATTGTGATAAAAACAAACACCGCACTATTACCACAAATAGTAATTAGTTAAGGCTACCACAAATTGCATATATAGCTTTTGTATGTTAGTTGTTGGTATTAACCAAAGCCTAACTTTTAATGAGTTGCAGAAGCGACATTACGACTAAGGCGCGGTTGGATCGGTGAGGATACATATAAATGTATTTGTATAGATGTATAGAGATCAATGAAGACAAGAAAATGTTCTTGCGCAATACAAATAAGTCCACAAATCTATCATAACATTCCTTTAAAAACGGCTACATACATAACAACATGTAAAAGTTTTAAAAAAATGCATAACTGCAAGATCAACAATGTACTGCATAAAAACACCATAAATAAATAAGTTCTGTAGGCCCACACTATTGAGGGCAAACAGGTAACCTGAAAGAAAACCTTGTTAAAAATACCATCATCCCTTTTGATTCATCATTAAAACTTTTTTTTTTACATANTTTTTTTTACATAATTTTGGAATATTCTTAAATATTTTTTCTATTCTACACCATTATATTGTTTGCCGTTTGCTTTGCATGACAACTTTCGTTTGTCCCCACAACCAACCTTCAACCAAAACCCCTCTGATATTATACAAATTACAAAATTCTGTTACAAAGAATTGCAAATCACAACCAATATAGCCATACCCCTAAAACGCGTATTTATATAAAATCAAAAGTGTGCAAAACGAACGAGGCTTGCTTATTTTTTACTGTTTTACAAACAACTTCTAATATTTATTGAAAACACTTTGAATTTCAGTAATTTCACTTGCACTTACAACAAACAATTAACAATTTTTTGATTAATTTTCACTATGTTTGGGTTAAAATTAGGAGAATAATTGACCGAAATTTCGAAATAAAATATATGTATTTATAATTTTGATGAAATACTGACGGTTCCTCCAAAGCCTGTTCCTGTAAGACACTTCCTGTTTTTATCCTTAAATCTTATCTTATCAGTCCACACACTCCTGCGACACAGACAAAATTTCGCTTTCAAACCATTGATTGACAAACTAAATTGGAGTAATAAAATGTTCACTTGGGAAAACTTAACAGTTAATACTACATTTGATAATACAAGAGGAAAATGCAATGACCCGCTTTGAATAAAGTGGAATAGTTTTAAATTGTAAGATGATTATTAGTGTTGGCAAAAGTCTTCAAAAGAAGACGCACTAGGAGATTTAAAAAGAGGGAGCTAACGTTAATCAAGAATTATACAGGACCATATTAAATAAAAATCTTCAGAAGGTCTTTGCCTCTCCACTCTGTTCCACATTCACATTTTTGGGTTTTTGCCTTGTCAGTTTTTGAAAGACAAGTGCGACAAAGGATGACGTGGTCACATAGACCAATATAGAAAGTGGAAAACCCGTGCTTCATAAGCGGAAGATTGCAGTCCTTACATTTGATTTTCATACTGGAAGCTTTTGCCGACTTGGGCGTGTAGAAAGGAGTCTCGGATGAAAGTATTTTGAAGAGTTCATAGTTTAAGTGATCATCTGCATCCACGCCCTGAGTACTTGATACTGTTGATCTGTCCTTATGATCCCGGTACTTCCCTTCCCTCGTTGGCTTATCGAATAGATCTGGGTTGGAGAAGCCAGAGGAGCTGAAAGTAGTCTGCCTTCGTATGCTGCTACTGATTGTGCTGGTCGCACACAAATTTGGATTTCTAAATACGTAGTTATTTCGCTGAGATGGAGATCGAGATGTTCCCAAAGTTCTTGGTAGCTTCATGATAGTTTCATCATCTTGATTTTGAGAGATGAACGTGTCGATTCGAGATTTTAGAGCTGCATCGGCTACAGGTTTCAACGTTTCGGTAAATGTAATCCCTGTGAAAGGGTCATTTGGTAAACGACCAAACTTTGATTCCTCTGCATAGTATTTCTCCAATGTCACAGCATCCACAGCAAGTCCGCATGGAAGGCGAATAGGCTGGCACATGATCTCATATGTTATTGCATCCAAAAAATCCTCCGGAATCGACAAACTGGAATCTGTAGATAGTTTCTGCTTCTTTGGTTGACTTGGTTCATCCTGTAATAACAAGATATAAAAACATTAGTTTTATGCTCAAAGGTAACCGTTCTTACTGTATAACAAAGCTGTATACAGTATGCAGTATAAAAGGCTCGATTAGTACTCACCGCTGGTTCGGATTTACTCAGAGGAGGCGGAAAGTAAGACTCACCACGACGAATAATTCGACTCCAACTCTTATACAGTTTTTCCACCTGATCCTGAGAACATCGAATGCATGGTTGCCCCCACACTTGCACTCCACCAATGGCTGGAATGGAGGAATCAGCTACCTTCAAAATTGTAATCTCTAACCCAACAACTCGTTCACATGCCTTTAAATTAAGAGCATATTTAAATTAGAGTTTCAACCTAGCCAACAAATATGTCACAATGCAACAGTTTAATTAGTAAAACATACGTTGAAGGATGGATGCTTTAAATTAAACATCACATCGTGATTTTTATATCGAGAGTACTCTTCTGTCGGCAAAGATGAAAATGGTCGTCGCAGAAAAAAACGAGGATTTCGGAACACAATGGCATCCGGAACCGGACCGTTTATGTACTCTTTTGCAACGAGATGTGAGGACACTGGACCATTGTGATCTTTGGTCCAGCTCTGAAAAAACAAGACCTTATTGAAATCCGTTCACTCGTATACACCAAATTAATTACTTCACACTTTTATTTCACAACTTATTTACCTTGTAGCTGGTTTCAGTGCTAATTAAAAATCCTGCGGATGATTGCCTTCCAACTTTTGGGCTGATTACAATGTGACTCAGTTCGATGCAGAACGGAAACTTGACTGAGATTTTTACCGGTGGACGAACAAAGGAGTCAGTCATGAAACCCCGGGTTGATTGCAAGTTGAGATCGTTGGTAATTAAATTACGCACTTCATATCCATCTGCTTCCACCTTATCAACGCTGATGGTGGTTCCGATTCCTTCAGCACAAAAATTCATCTCGGCTGGTCTACACAAACAAACAATTTGCCATACAGTAAACAGTAAATAAAGCTCGTAGTTAAATTCGACAAATACTAATAACACATTCTTTAATTTTTTATAAAAATGTTATACCTTCTAAAAAATCTCACAAGTTGAAAGTTGAATTGAATATATAATTGAAAACACGTTAAGGAATTAGGCCGAACTGGACTACACTTACTGGAAATAAAAGCTTGAAAATTTGCACATTTCACTTTTCGAGAACACACAACTGGAATACCCGAGCACACAAGTTTCTCTGATTGTATTGTATTTGTAAATGATCAAGTTTGTCACAACGTTCACGTTTTAATTTTTTTTAGTGTTTACCACCTGAAATTACAAATAAAAAACAAAACCATTAAACTCAAATGAAGTACACATACTGTTAAATTTTATCACAAAATTAAATTCCAAAAGTTTCTCCAAGTTTATAGTTTGCACCTTTCAATTTCAATTTCTCAAAAAAAAATCAGCTCCAAATTTCAAAACGTAAAGTCTCTAACGGAGCAATTGCTAAATGTCACTGTATTACTTTCCTTCATCATTATACTACAATTTACTAACTATTAATCCCTTAAAATAACTTTTATTTCTTACTTGAAATGCAACATGAAAAATTTAACAAGCTCATACTCAGCTGCTTAGGTATTTACTACTATATTCCTACTGTAGAAAATAACATCCGTTCCCTTCCCAACCATATAGCCATCACCAGTCAATTTCACTCCTCAAGGTTCACTTCAGGTTAAACCAGTGGAGTGAAGTAAACTAACCTATCAAGTCCCATAAAGAAAAAAAAAGTATGTATGTATTATGCATGTAATTTTTACAGCTAAGCTCCTGCTGCAGGTCCTCCACCATCCACATCTACTGCAGCACTAAAAGCTGCAGTTTTTTTTCTCTCACAGAAAAGAGAGAGATGCTTGCAAGAACAAAGCAAAGAAAAATAGTAATCTTGACTTTGTTTTCACTTACTATACCACTATTACGATAACTAAACTGCCTAACTGGTAAGGCATTATTACCACATCCTACACAATCCATCATCATCATCGCTTATGAGCATAGAGACGTATTTTTTTTGTATGAATTTACACTTTTATTGAGAGAGAAGCATGAAGCTATTATCCTCGTAATCAAGCTTCCTTTGTCTCGCAGAGCTTATAAACTACGCCTTGTACCTATTTTGCTTTCTAGAGTTATTTTTTTATGCGAAGGGCCATGGTTTGTGCGTGAGGGAGAGAACTTGGTGTGAAAACACCTTTCAAGTAAAAACGAAGGGAAGAAGGAACAAGTAGATAGAAATACACCATTTTTTGTTCCCTTCTGGAATATTGTAATATAATAATCATATATCATATATAGTTTGAGAGAAGGATGAAGAAAATGAGAAAAAAAAATATATGCTGGATCCCTTTTTCCCTTCTTCCCGAGCGAGATCTCCCTTAGTAACTTATTTTCCTTCCCGAGTCTGTAGACTGGGGAGTGGGTATTGTAAAAAAATATCTTCTCAGGATCCCCTAGTTTGGGCTTTCAGAAGAGAAGAGGTGGAGAGAGGTTGCTGTGGGGATGCTGTTCTTGTTGGTGTCCCTGTCTAACTTTTCCTTTTACATTCTCAACGAAATTCTCTTCTTTTCCTCTTGCAGACAGGAGAGAAGGGAAGAGAAGAAGCCCAAAGAATTATTATATTATGGCTGGCTAAAAATTCTGAAATGTAGGGTTGCTCTCTTCTTTCCTTCTTTCCCCCTCCAAACTCTACTCCTGCCCTCCTATATTTTGTATTTAGTATTTTGCATTTGTTCTCACGACAAGAAGAGAAACGGAATTTTCAAGTTTTATGATGAAAAGGAGAAAATCAATAAATATAAATGACAGGGACCGTAAAAACCGGACGCTTTTTGTGAAAACTGAAAGAGACCTTCTACCTTTCAACCGTAAGGATCTGAAAAGATCTCACAAAGATGTATTGGCAATGAGAGAGTGAAGTGAATAATAGGATTTTTGTCAAAAAGCAAAATAAAAGAAGGGAGGTGAAAAAAGAGAAACAGGACCGACCAGATTCAATACATGTAGTTTAATATATATTTTTTCTTCATCTTTTCCATCTAAGCAACTGAGCACATTGCAACAATGTCACTGCTAATAGTATGGCCTGCAACAATGTCACTATGTTTAATGAGCTGTCCTCGAAAAATCGCATGCCTCTTCCAAAGCTTACAAAAAAAAGTATTTTTTTTACGCAAACTACCAAATATATATATTCATTCCATATCTAGGTATTCAGGAAGTCATGTTTTTTTTGCACTCCTTATTAAACGCTAAACTACGTTTTCCAGTAAACACAAAAAAAAATAATTAGTTAAACTATACATACCTGTTTGCTGACTCATAGTCTAACCAAACCACAACCACACTCAACATAAAAATCCTCCCTGCATATATTAATATGACCTTTGTGCTCACTAGTCCATCACTTAACGATTTCCACCTGCACTAGAAAACTGCTGCTTTTGATCCACACTTTAGAACATGTAAAAACTGTACAATTTGTACATAATTTTTTTTTGCATTCTAGTTCATCGATTGCAGAAAATATGTATTCAGTATTTCCCAATAATAATGTAAATTTATTTGGTGAAGAAGGAACGACGGCAAAGACATGACTGGCTTCACTGCCTCTTCCCCTGCGTCTATCTCCTCAGTCCAGCCAGCTTCTACTCCTTATGCATCCCTTTTTTGACTGGGAACAGTGGGAATGAAAAAAAAGTCCATGTAGAATGTTAGGCTTGTGTGAGTTGAGTTTAGTACATTTCTCAGTATTTCAAAGCTACACACTCACCAATTCTCGTCTCTTGCCGTCACCATCACATATAAGTTTATATATCGCATCGCCACACTCACCAGCCAACCAACTAGTCACCAACTCTTTTCCTTTTTTACTCTGGCTCACACATAAAACCGAGGAACACCATATCACAAAAAGTTAGAGGTAAAAAAAGTTCTAGAGAAAAATCTATTCATCCTTTTTTCCTTACACTTTTTAGGATGAATCCTCGAAGCGATTCTTCTTCAAATATGCCATGCCATCATCAGACAGACCATCATGCAACATACAGCAAAAATGAATAGACAAGGAGTAGGGTTGCTTTTGGATGACTCTATAGGGTTTAGGGTTGCTAGCGAAGTTAGTTTTAATATAATTTTGTGTAGTGGTGCTTTCTAGAAGAATAAGCAGCAGGAGCGGAAACTCGCAGAGATGTAGAGAGACGAAGAAAAAAAACGCAATTTTTTATTCTGGTGGTAGTGGAGTGGGGGCTACCAAGGAGAGTGAAACAAGAGAGTTTTGAGTTTCTGTGCATAGAAACGGGTTTAAAATTCCTGTATTTTGTTGAGAAGAAAATGAGCGACAACCCTTCTTGAACGATCTACTACGCGATACTGAAAAGAGCCAAGGATGCCAGCAGGGATGATAAAGGCTGATAAGCTTTTCAGTTTAGTTAGGCTGTAAAGTGTAAAAGCATAAAAATTGTTGTATGAAAATGGTGGTGGTGGTTGTGTGCTCATGCTACGCAGTGGAGGTGGTATTCTTCAGCCTTTTGATATGACTATCATAATGATATGATGACGATGCATGTTAGGGAAAAAACGAGACAAGGCTAACTCTTTTTACAACAATATGGGATATTGGAGGAGGAAAAGAGTTAGTGAGAGCTGGCTTCTCTTTGCCATGCAGTGGCAAATGCAAAATGTAAGCAACCAAGCAATAAGCCAGGCCAGGGTTGTCTTTTTTACGAAAGGGTTTTGCCTGAGCTGTAATGATTTAGTGAGAGCTGGCTTCTCTTTGCCATGCAGTGGCAAATGCAAAATGTAAGCAACCAAGCAATAAGCCAGGCCAGGGTTGTCTTTTTTACGAAAGGGTTTTGCCTGAGCTGTAATAATGAGTTTTGCGTTTATTTGCTAACTACATTCCCTTCTCTATTTGTGTTTCGTGCTTTTGTCAGGCTCTCTGGCTCTTTAAGAACGCCACAGCAGAACTCAACTCAAAAAAAAACTTTTTTTTAGTCAGGCAACAGCGCTCGTTCACTATTCATTTCATCAGTGGAGTTTTCTGCGTATATATTTGCCTTTCAATAATAGTGTAATGCGGCGATACATGAAAATCGAGAGAGTGGCATGATGAGAAGCACAATTTTACAACAGATTGTAATGTAGTTCTTCGCTGCTTCTACTATATACACCGTGGCTTGCTGTGTTCATCGTTCTTCACCTTCTCTCGACACTTGCCAAAGGATATCAGAATGCCATTATATGGTTTCTTTGAGGCTGTAAACGTGAGGAGCGAGAAGGAAGAGAACTGTGAGCTGAAACGAAGCTAAAAACGCCAGAATTTAAAAGGTTGAGTTGAGGAGAGTAGGAACTACTACTCTCGAAAGTAAAGGCAAAAAGCTGTACTCATACAAATAAATGCATAAAATATCCTCTCATTTCACTAGCCTCTCCTTTCAGAGCAAAAACTAAGGTTTCTGTAGAGTTTCAGCTCAGTTCACACATTCACATCGCTGAACGTACGCTCGTACAATGCAAAGCCGTTTTAATGCAAAGCCTTTTTCTGATAGAACTTTAACTTGCATCATGCAACAACACTCTTCATCATACTCTTGCTGCTTCTACTTCTCTGCAGGCTTTTTCAGTTTCTCGAACTCTACCAGACTAAATTCTGTGGTTTTGATAGCAAGGAGAGTTGTAATATATCTGGCTTGGCATGGCAACTGGCTACAACGGCAACCCCATCTAAAAGTTATTCCTTCCTTCTCCTTCTCTCTCTTTTTTTCTTTTGCAGGCATAAAAAATGCTTTCAAGTTTCTCATTGTTATATAGAAGTATACGTAAACTTGTTCGTTCGTTCATCCGTCGTAGTTCCCAGCAAGTTTAGTTTTCATAGTCGCCTTTTACAGCAAACCTTCTATGAGTACGAAAGCAGCCAAGAGCCCGAAACGAGTCCCTAATAAAATGTTCTAGTAGAGCACAGGTTTCTTTGCCCTTTCTCCTTATGGTGGTGAGGAAGACGAGAAGCGGTGGTGTTGCAAATGGACTTTTTCCATAATCCATAATATAGGAATATCCATTGCTGGCAAGAAGAGAGTCAGCCCGAACCTCTCTTCCCCAAGTTTTTGTCCCTTTTTCTTCCTTTCCTATTTCATTTCACATTCTCATCACCACTACCACTGCCACCCTTCATGCTACAAGTTTCGTGGAGAAGTTTGGTTGCAGTTGCAGTAGAAATGACAAAGTTGTTAGTGGAATTGAAAGCTTCACTACATCAGGAGAGGGGTTGTATTTGCACTTTAGCTTTCAGTTATGTAGGTACTTTTGTACCGTACAACCTCATATGGCACAACCACCCGTACCCGTCCATCCTCACTATTCCTTTTACACCATCACAATTTTATCGCGAACAAAACAACCACCATCATGCCTCATCATCATCATCGTCATCTCAGATCGTTTCTCCTTGAACTCTATTTCTCGTCTGGTCTGCTATCTCATCATATAGGTTTCACCAGCGCAGCGCAGCGGTCGCTCATTTAAACACGGGGAGTTTAAACGCATTATTCCAATGCTAGGAACGTTTTTTATAGTGAGACAAGGAGAAGACAAAGGATCTTTAATTTCAGACTCGTTAAATTATTCCCTTTTTTCCTGCAACTGTATGGGCTTAAAGCTAAATTATTTGTGTAGGCAATACTTATTTAGGCATACTGTTTTTCCTACAGGAATACCTATGCATCTATGTACGTCGTACAGACACAAAGCTTTTTTGCACATAACTCTCACAGCGCTTTTTGCTATTTGCATACGCCCATTGCAATTGTGCGAATTTATGCACTCAACTCTACTCTAGCTGGCTTCTTCCTCCTACAAACTATAGTAAAATAACCGTGGATATTCCATTCTGGATGCTCACTGCTTGGTTTAAACTTGGGTAGCTGAGTTCGCTCTATTACGCATTTCGCAACTTAACCTGGGAGTTCTTTTGTCTCTGAAATTCGTGTACGTTTTTGCCAGTAGTAACTAAAAAACTGCTCTGAGTAACCTCGATAATTGTACATGAAAATATATAGCATCAACAAAAATAGTTGGATACCAATAACAAATGCATACCAAAAAAACAGTCAACGCTGTAAAGCTAGACGAAAACCTTCAATTTCAAATAAAAAATTGCTAAGAACAAAGAGCTGTAAATCACGTTAAAACTAATTTAGAGCTAGATGCCCCATCTGCCGAGTATAAATATAAGTAACTTCAATAGTTTCCTCTTCCTCTCATAGATGCCATCCCGCACTAGTCCATCAACAATATGCACCCGGAAGCGTATCAAACCGACATTAGCAACGCTAGCTATTACATAACTTTTCGAAACTTTTCTTTTGCAATTCCAACTATCTTGCCGCATTAACTAATTTATTTGTCAAAGTTACACCATTAAAAGAAAATGCGTATAATCTTTGTTCACTTTACTCATACATAGAGTTTTTTTTATTTAGAACTGCGTATGAATTCCTTCTCTCTGTTTCAACTCTCCACATTTTATTACCGTTATTGGCTCTTTTCAGCATTTATATCCAGACTCTTCCAGAGACATTATCTTGGGCAGGGGGAGAGAGCTAGGGGAAAAACAGGAAGAGCATCTTTTTTTTTATTTCCTACGTATATAGAACACCATCCACGGGCGACTCCTTTTCAAACTGTTCTACTTCACCATTTTTATAGAGACCATTTTTTCTCCTTCCCTCCTTCTCCCTCCACCTCCCTTTTTGCTCGCTATTTCTCGTCCGTTCACTCCACAAACATTCCACATGCACAAAACATTTTTCGGCTGCGTTTGTTTCATTTTTTTCTACTTACAGAAGCAAAAAAAGCTGGAGCACCAGTCACCAGCCTTTTCAGCAGTTCCACTTCCACCTTTTCCTATCCAATCTTACATAGATCCGCTCAACTCACGGGCCACGGCTCAAGCCCGTACATAGTATAAGCCCAAAAAATATTATGCACTGCATATTGCATACAACCGTATTTACCAGTATTGTAGCATTTTTCCGTTCCTATTCCATCCTAAGCTTGAGCTCAATGGACCACTCTGAAAAACTCAGTCCCATTCATTCTGCACCAGCAGTTTTCTCTACTCTCATATCACATTGCATTCCATTTTTTTTTCTGGATACTACGCTTGAAGTAAAAACCAGTCTTTTTTAGTCTGCATCCGAGAGTCAGCTCAGCATATCAAGTATCAACAAAAAACAGTCAACTTTTTCTTCCCTTCACTCTCCTGTAAAAATAATTTTCTTTTTACATTTTAACCGAACAATTTTTCTCATTTCTCCTCTTTATCGTTACTTTCTTTTGAGGAAGTTGTCGTTGTTGTCATTTACAGCCTAGCAGCTACATGTGCCATAGTAAAAGGTAAAGCGTATTCAGAGTTTGCACAGCTCCTAACGATTTTATTTTAGACACGCACAAATGCAAAAATAATGCATACAAAGTTTTAACTAACAGTTTACAATTAACAGTTAACTAGAGATAACTATATTATTGTTGGACTAGTCATATTGTAAAGCCTGTCCAATATTTTTTTTTGATTAAGTGTCCCGTTAGGAAAAGTGGAGGGCTGAAGGGAGTGTAAACATAAAGTGTCTAGTCAGCTGAACTTGCGAAAACTAAAATTTGCTCAATATAAATGTAAACTGCCAGCAACCCTTTCTTTTCAAAACGATAATAAATAGTTCTTTAAAGCCAGAGACTGAAAACTGTTCTCGAGTGTGTGGGTGGTACGTTTTTGTGTTCTATTTTTAAGTGGATCGCCAGTTGGTCAGTGTCCTCCGCTGTTTTGGAAATTTGGAAGGTTGGAACAGTAAACATGGATAAATAAAAAAAACAAAAATTGTTCAGGTAAGTGGCATTCATTATTTTTAACCTAAATTCATGATATCCTCGTTAAAACGATAGCTGCCTAAATGAGGATGAGCTCATGCTCTCAAATAGCTTACAAGCATGACTTTCCTTTGGATGATGATGAGTTTGTGACTCATCACTCATCGGAACAGTGCCATGCGTCATTTCACTACACCCAGCAGAGCGAATGGGGTGTATTTAGGTTTACTTTGGAATGAGGATATGCTAATTCAAGATAGGTACGGGGCATTAAGCAAAAACACTAGCATAGACCATTTATCAATTTACTAGTAGTCAGTAGTAGGCTTAAATAATAATTTAGAGCAAAAGTGCTTGAACTGAAAGAGGAATTAAGTACTTGAAAACAGAAAAATGACTTTTGAGGTGGTAATAGACTTACTTAAATAATTATATGGTCGTGTGCCGTTTAACATTTTTAAGATTCGATCTTTGTGTGGATTTTAATATGTATTTCAACAAGGCAAAAGATTTAATAGGATAGGGTAGTAGTTTGCCTAGTAGCAAGAAACGTGGTATTAAACGTGATTCTCTCTTAAATAAGAATTCAATGTTGACTTTTAGCTTTTAGCAATTGAGAAAAGAACATTTAATTTAATAATCAAACTAGATATATATATTTTTAGGTATGGTATGCCCTTTGCATTTTGCCTTCCTTAGTTCCTTTTTTTTACCTTGCCATTCTGCAAAACTAGTTACCAAAATGCGAAAGGTGCGTTGCAATAAAAATTTTTTTTTGTAGACTTGCAAAAATCTTGCTGCACCGCGCATCGACATGAGTTGGGAATTGTTAGGGCTGCAAGTTGTAAGAAATGAGAAAAGGGCAGTTGAACAAGAGCACAAAGCACACTCATAAAAGAATGTAAAAAAATGAGAGATAGCCCACAAGAACAGAACCTTGTGTTTCGATAAGAAAAATTAAAGAATTGTGTGCTCGATGCATCTACGAGTTGGTGGATAAGCGAGTTTCACTTTTTCTCATGCGTTCATTCATACATACGCCTTTGCATATAGCCTCTGGTGTCCTCAGTTTTACTCCTCATCACATTTTACTGCCGATATAGTCACCACTTCACCACTACTCTCACGATTACAAAAATATCTCTTCTTCTAAGTTCGTTTTTTGACGGACGGGAGGACGAGAACACGATAGCTTATGTTTAGATACGAATCTCACACGAGAGTAAACTAATAAGGCTGCGAGTAGAATTAAGTCGTTAGTCGACCATGTCCACTGCACCACCACAATTACTTTTAGACTTCCCTGTGTACTGAATAGAATAAATAGTGCTCAAGTGGTGCAAATAAATAGTGTAATCTACTAGTCTTGGAACTTCTTTGAACAAGTGACATTTCATATTGCATTTTTTTCCTTTCTACTTTGCTATTGAGCTCTGAGCTCGACATTCGTCGAGTCTCTGCCTCTTTGTAGGGTCACTTTTTTTAACATCCAATATTCCTCTTGGGCATAGTCTCTAGCATCTACTGCGGCAAGTGTCAGTTTCATAGTAGGGCAGCGGGAGAGGAAGACAAACCCATTTTACTTAGTTAAGTTCATTTTGGCCTAAATTTGTTTGTTCATCTATTTAAATTAAAAGCTTTTAGTTCAATGCCGTTGTAACCCAAAAATAGATGACAATAGTTTTAACTAATACTAAACGACTCGTTAGGAAGTTGATCAATTAAAGAGAGGACTGTGAAGAAAAGTATCATCAATAGTACTATTTGGAAGTATTTGCAGTTTATATTTGTATTTCAAAGTAAGTCTAAACTGTGATTTTCACGTTGCCCCATAAAAATTCATACAAACATTTTTTTAGAAAATATTTTTTTACTTATTCTTGGTGACGTTAGCAGTAAAAGAGGGGAGAAAAAAAAGTGCTGGAATGCCAGGATATACAGATTTGGTTAGCGATCATTTCCTATGTGAAATGTTGTATCTAACTGTGACTTTTTACAGCACTACAAAAAAAAGTTTACATTACACAGCGACAAGACTCTCTTGCAACAGTTCATTTACGAATATTTTTTCCCCTGAGACATTAGAGCTGCTTCCAATTTCCAGTACTAGTCACCAGTACTTCTATTACTGTTCGGGTGCACAGTGCTGGAAATTGGAAGCGGTCCCGATATTTTTTGTGTTCTGTTTAGTATTTGCGTACGTGAAATGACAGTTGCATAGAGTATCATTTCCATTCTGTAGTAGAAGGCTAAATAAGGACAGGACGCTTGAGCGTACATGTGTGTGCAGCTAATTTTAATTCAATTTTATTGTATTTGCTTTTACTAGATAAAGAGCAGACGAAGGGAGTAGGGAAGAAGAGGGTATTCAGATCAGAAGTCACTTAATCTCTCACTGAAAGCTGAAAGAATAGGAATGCCTGTAAACACCATGGGTAAGTATAATTGAGAGTACTGTTTTTTAAAACTGAAAAATCCAGAAATTCATTCTAACAGACTTGTGTTGTGTTCATTTAGATGAGCAAATTGTGATGACGCCTAAGGCGAAAACCGACAAGTCCACTACAATCGCTGTGGAAAGACGCCGAGTGGAACTAACTGACGCGACTAATGAAAATCGAAAGATACACGTTGCTGGAGGAGATCATACAGGGATCATCATTAACAAGCAAATTGGTAATGGCTCTATTGATGTGGACACCACGCCCTATCAATTGTCCCTGGAGTTCAAAGTTTTTCTTGTGAACGCTACAACACAAAAGCACACTTTGGAAAGCCGCCAACTTCGATTCTGGTTCAAAGATGACTTTCCTCATGGAGAAAGGGCAAAGTACTCCCAGGAGTTCTTTAAGGAACTTGTCAGCCCGCTGGAATTTCCCAGAGATTATGTAGGCTTCATTACAAAAGTGTTAAAATTAATGCAGATCCGATACGTAGGGATGCGGAAGATTGAAATGGAACTGAGGCAGCTGGAGGAAACCGATCGACCTCCAGAGAGACCGAGTAAGAATGGAATTAATGCTTTGAGATACATAATGTTAAAAAAAGACAAAGTAAAAAGAAACTATTTACCTGTTACGGTAGCCAATCGAGGTGCAATCCTCATAGAATTAGACAGGTTGGTGAGAAAGTCTAAGCAGACGAGCACCACTACCACTACTCATACAAAATCAACAACCACGTCTACCAACAATACAATGAAGCTTTCAAAAAATCATAAAGGTCTCTATGAATTTTTCGGTTGTTGAACGTTATTTCTTTTAGTAGAGAACTATAACAAAAATGAGTTTTGGTTGTGAGTATGTGCGTGATCAACTTACCTTTGAATCTAAACTAATCCGTTTGACGTGAAAACTTAAAATTAACGCTAATGAATGACATGAGAGACCAAGTAAAATTAAAATCGAGTGGTGTGTTGGAGTTTCATACTTTCTCATATTACCCACACTACTAATAGAGATGGTAGAAGATTGACACCTAAACACTTATGCTAATTATATTTGCAGTGTCAACTGAGCCTGGTTTAGCTGGAGACAGGGCGGAAGTGACGGAAACTAAATTGTTAGAGATGATTGAATGTTCTTACCCAAATCCGTTGACTTTACATGAGATTGCCAAGTAAGTTTGAAAAAATATTTTTAATATTTTGTAATTTTCTGATGTTTTTCCCAATGTAACATTATGTTATCTCCTTTGTCTCCATTTCGTTGTAATTCTAAATTTAAATTTAATGACAGACAAACGGGTGGTTCAGATGATGAAGTCCGTCATCATGTCTCTAACCTGCAAGCTAAAGGCCTAATTAAAGCCATTGACCAGGCGAATACGTCATTCACCCGTGTGGTGCAAAATGAAACGGCTGTTAAGATTGTAAAGCAAATGCCCAAAATGGTGAAAGCCAAACAGCCATCCATCGCAATCATAACGGCCCACTACTGCGAAAAGCTGGCTGTTGATGCAATGATTGAAAATCAAGAGACGTTTGTGCGCTACACAACGGTAGGGGAGTCCAATGTGTACACTCTGGGAAATATGGGTGCACACCGTGTCGTTTCCACCAAATTGCCAAGCGTTGGGCACACCAGGGAGGCCATGATTGCTGCCGGAAACACTACAACAAGGCTTCTTGGCACATTCCAAAAAGTGGACTATGTATTTCTCATAGGCGTAGGTGGAGGCGTTCCCCACTTTACCGACTACAACAAGCACGTTCGGCTGGGTGATGTAGTTGTTTCAGCACCAACGGACTCCCAGAAATTTGTGTATCTCTATTGCGACAAAGCCACGGAAAAAGAAGCAGGTGGAATTGAATTTGAAACTAGAGGATGGATCCCATCCTCCCTGATCCTTCAAGAGATAGCTGCCCAACTACAAGCCGAGGGGGAGGAGGAGTGGGCACAAGCAGCAGAGGAGGGGATGCAAATTTTAAGTGACGCAGATGCAGCTGATTTTGCTCGGCCTCCAGCTACATCGGACAAACTGTACATGGCCATTGGTGAGAAGGACGTGATCGAGGTGGCTCATCCAGCCGCTCCTCCAATTCACAATTCCTCCCACAACCGGATGGAATCTAGGGTTCATTTGGGACCAGTAGCAAGTGGGAGAATGGTTGCGAGGGATGATCACATTCGCCAAGAATTGGCAGCTAGATTGGGCATCTTAGCATATGACTCGGAGTATGATTCCGTTCTCGAGAGTATTATTGGGAACAGGAGAGACGCATTCGTAGTTATACGAGGAATTGCCGACTACAAAGATGGAACGAGGCGAAAGGACTGGCAACCTCATGCTGCCCTGCTTGCTGCAGCTTTTGCAAAATCCATCATTGCCAGGATGGACCCCCCGTCAGACGATTAAAGGAATTGGGATACAAAAAAACAACTCTAACCTCTTCTCGACCTGGTTGTTCATCTAGTCCTCTCATACAACGATTTTCAAACGGTGTCATCATCGGAACAGGAAACCAAAACACAATGAAATAGTTAAACCTGAAATTAAGTTTTTGCGAACTTGTAATATTTAAATAGTATTTAAAGATATATTCTCTTACTTCAACAACAGCACTGCTACCACCCACACAGATGTTCAGCTCACAAAATCATCTATTTTAACTATTCTCTTGGAAAAATACTTAAGCCATGAAATTAACTTCAAAATAGCAAACAAGCAGCAGTCTGTTACGTTATTTTAACTGTAAGAAAGATTTGCATTAGCGATTAAAAATCACTTTTTGCCAAAGGTTAAGCAATGGTTAAAGCCTAAAAACTTCAATTAGAGAGATTTCAGCAAGAGCAAGTAATGATGGCTTTTTAATGAGCGATGTAGCGCCCCTTCCTCTGTTTCTTTGAAAGTTTGATGGAATGGCCTCATTAGAAGACAAAAATCAATGAATCAGAGATGAAAAAATGAATTTAGATTTGAATTCTGGAGTAACTGATAAAGAGTACCTTGCAGACTAACTACCTACCATTAAAATTACTGAAAAATATATATTAGTAGAAAAATTATGACTAGCGTAGAACTTTATTCTGAAAACTATTTACTCAAAGCAAACCTAACATATATACTCACACTAACGATCTTTATATAATAATTAAGCAATGTAATCACGGTTATTTTGCTCCATCTGTTCCAGAATATGTCGGACGCTAACTCTACAGCTATTATGTACTGCTTAATTGTAGGCTACTTTTAGAATAATTTTAAGTTTTGTAAGCAACATAGGTACATTTGTATTATTGTAGTAGCAACAGCAGCTAGAGCATAAGTCCCCTTGGTTTACTCTTTATCTGAAAAGGAAGGTCGTACATGTAGCAGCCTTGATGAACTTGATGAACGCAATTACGATTCCTAATTTTCCGTGAGAGAGAGAACTAGTCATCTCTCTTTCGTTATTTTTTAAAATTAATTATTCTATGTTAGCATATAGTTATTTGTACGTTTGCGCAAAAGGGCAAACACTGCCCGCAGTCTTATCATCCAGCGATATAATAAAATTACAAAATACTTGTTCTATTATACTAATTTTTAATTTTCATTGAACAATAATAAAAACTCTTCATTGTTTATAATAAGTTGTTTTTTGTCCAGTTTAATTTTTGGAAACTGATCAGATCAGGTTCCAAAGCATAAAATACATAAATAAATGTAGGATATCGGATAACCAAACAAGAGAACAAAGTTTAGTTGTAGCTGTGTTGTGCCAAGTAGCGTATTACTAACAGGTCAGCAAATGACGGGGCCTTTTGAGAAAGAGCGCGAGCGTCTTTTTTCATGTATACTATAGTAGTAAACACAGTTGCGCTTCTAGCCAGCTATTCAATGCAATGGCGAATACAAACAAACCAAAGCAAGTGCTAGGGATAGGGATATGTTAGCTTTTTGACTGGAACATCACTGAGCTACTGACTGGGCATTGTGTTCTGGAGAAAGCGACGAAAAGGGAAACGCTTTTGAAAGAAATATATATTAATTGAATTTTAATTGAATATGGCATTGAACTGTGAGAGATAATTCGTCATTCGTCTATCGAAATTCTACTCACTCAAGAACTATTTAAGTAATTGCCCGTGTTGGTGATCAATATTTATCATAAGGTTTTTTAAACAAAAAGGCGTATATTCTGCAGGTAAGTAGCATTTTTATTAGCTTTTTTTTTATTTAAAAGTTGAAAGTAAAAGACTTTAGTATACGGTTAGTAAATGTAAACTATCACATATTCAGAAGACACCAGAACTGTGACCGGTTGATGTAGCAGCGTAAAAGGGTAGTTTTGCAGGCACACAACTGATGGACTACTACGGAGACTCCTCCGGAGGACCCCATCATCATGGAGGCTACAACTGGACTCCTTCTACTCCTCAGTATGATGCATATGGTGGTCCACTTCAGCCACCACCGCCTCACTACGGTCCTATTCCACAAGTAGTTGTTCCTCCAAGCGATGGGGTTCCACAGGTCCATCCGGTCCCGACTACTGAAGAGGCGCATCCTCCAACTGAAGATCCGCCTACTCTGCTGAATCCCCAGGAAATTCAGGCTGATTGCCTAGCAAAATTTGCCCGCCCCGACTATATTATGGAACCTGGGATATTTAATCAACTCAAAAGATATTTTCAGTCTGGAGGAAATCCTGAGCAAGTCATTGACCTCCTTAGTTCAAATTACTGTGCATTTGCACAAATGGCGAACCTTATGGCGGAATGGATTATTGGGGCAGGTAACGTGAATATCCCAACTGCAGAACAACTTCTGCTAGTAACCTGTTCTCCTGTTCCTGTTAATTGACTTTACATATGTACATTTATTGTTATTTCTAACTTTTACATCCAATAATATATTAACCATTTTCAGGGGCAAATATAAATGAAGTTAGGCAAATGGTGGAATCTTCACTCCAAGAAATGATCTTGAAGACTTTTGATCCGAAGAAAGCAGACACAATATTTAGCGAAGAGGGAGACACACCCTCTTGGCTCACGGATATGATAGACCACCCAACGTGGAGAGCTCTGATATATCGTTTAGCTAATGAATATCCTGATTGCCTCATGCTTAACTTTACCATTAAACTGATTTCTGACGCAGGCTTTCAGGGTGAGATTACTAGCATTTCCACGGCTGCTCAGCAGATAGAAGTTTTCAGTAGAATATTGAAAACAAGTGTTTGCAAGATTCTTCATTCAAATGAGGATGACGTAACAAGGCTAGTTAACGACACTTCGGTAAGTTTTAATTTTTAGAAGGCAATTTACTAACACTGGATGACTGTTTATTGGAGAGCAATATAATATAATGTGGCTCGGTTTACTCCTTTTTCTAGCAAATGATATGCCATTCGGAGCACACGTTGGTATACTCATGTGTTCTGTTCCACGTATTACTGCAGTCACAATGCCCAAATCAACTTATTTTGAAGCGGTTAACACAAGAGATAGTACGCACTGCTAGAGATCAGTCCCACGATGTGACACCATTGTACATGGGACTATCTGGTTTTAATAATTCCTACCCGAATGAAACACACGTTCTTAGTTCTATGCTTAGCAAGAATGCCCTCAACCCTGCCGACATAAACGCGCTATTTAAATCGTATTCTGGTGCCACTGGAGCAAATATGGGTGACGGTACACCCCCTCCTGGGAAACGCGCCCAATACGAATAATGCTGATGGAAGGGGGTCAAGCTCAGAATCTATCGATTTGGTGAGCGAATTTATTGTTCATTGCAGAGCTCATTTCCCCTGAGTTCCTAATATAGTATGGTATGTTAAATATGAAGATGTAAATAATTTTTTATGAACTGTACAAATTTAGCGTTTTATGTGTAAATTAAATGGCGAATAAGTACAAACAATGTTTCAGATGAACAAAATTTTATTTATTATAACAAAACAGAAATTTTAATATGCATAATGAAAAAATCAATGGAATTTTTCAACGACGGCGACCAAATTTTTTGGAATATGCGCGATAATGATTGATATACTGCACAGCATCTCGAATAACATCCCTTTTATAACGGTAATGATGGCCACCATGGACGTCCTTTAAATCAAAATCCTTCATTTCGATGTCAGTTGGAAGGCTGGGACCCAAGCGTCTATGGGCTTGACGCGCAGCAGCTTCTTGCGCTCTCTTGCTTGCCTTATAATTGTCGTCCGTTGTCACACGGGCTACTTCAGATATCAAACAAAAACTGTTAATGGTAGCTCATATTTCAACCACTTTACGTAAGATGGGAGAGATTAGTTAATACCTGACATAAAAATCGAGTCGATCTTGCAAACCAATCCAACAAGAACAACAGCAAATAGTATTGCGGCCTTCATGGTCGATAGATTGTAGCGATTTTGATTCTTCCAAAACTATATTTTTCCTTTAAGAGTTATCACACCAATGTTCCTTCCGAAAATGTTCCTCAATCCACAATTCAAACTTCCTATCTGGTCCTCGGCCCCAAGCTGCTTCTTCTTCGTTCCCAAATTTAGGAATGGCAAATTGACAAGCACCGGGCCCCCTTTTATACTGGGCACCACACCCGAAAACTCTCCTTCTACCAATGACATCATGACCTTCTTCTGAAAATGAATTACGAAAGTTATACTTGACTTAGTATTGTATTTCAAAAGTTCAATATATTCAATCGGACAAACAATAGGTAATTATAAATTGACATTACAATAGCAGTTAGCCCATAACGTATTGTTTTAGATATTTTTTATGCTGAAAATATATTTTTGCAATTATTTCTGATGAATGACCGTGTCCTCAATCGGAAATTTCACAATAAATATTGTACTTTTAACTAGAAATCCGTACCATTGTATTTGTGTTATTCACCTTGTAAATGCACTCCCCGATAAACTGTCATACTAAATACACTGGTAGATTTAGCTAACTAATAAACTAAAATAAAATTACTATATGGCTACTCATGGTCAGGATTAAGAAGTGGTGGGTAGAAAAGAGTAAAATTGAAGTAAATTAGTCATGCCTTAATGTATGTTAGATAAAAACCCCCCAAAGAGGGGGTTCTTTGCTATTAGGAACCAAAAATGCTAACCAAACCGACATTGTTACTAAATATTAACCCTAGCACTAACCTTAACAGTTACTAATATCATTTTGACACTAACGTAACCACTTTAAGCGAATTCATCTTCAAAACTCACCAAATTTATATCGCGATTTCTAACAGCAAAGACTCCTCTTTGCTATTGCCCAGCGCTTCTTTACCCGCACCGCTAATTACTAATTAAATTTCTCCAGCATCCATCACCAATTTAACCATAATGCGTATATATTTCACACTAATTCGCCAATGATTCCTTCAATTCACCACCCCTTTTAATATGACTTCTACTTGTCAAAAATCTTATTTGATATCTATGTTATCTTTGAATCTTTATTTTAGAAGGTTCTTCTAAAGAATCTTCCAGTGTGCTGGAAATTAGAAGATTTGAAACCGCTAATTACTAAAAACGTTAAATCGGTAAAATATACCAAATGCAAATGAAAAACCATTTTTTTAAATGTATTTAACCACAATCACCGAAATTTACCCTATGGAGTCCACAGAATTAATTTTATATCCTCCCCCCATTTAAAGGATTTATCCGATCCCCTTCCAGTCCATTTCGATATTAACAATACGGCAGGGAGCAACATATCTGCAAAAAATTAAGTTAAATTATTGATACCAGGTTATATTATC